>JAAAKG020198728.1:0-23799 GCA_010014905.2 Druon quercuslanigerum | reverse complement strand
TATATATATATATATATATATATATATATATATATTTCGCAAGTTAGAATAAATATATATAAATCACCGCATATTGGAAATGAACTCAAATATTCCTACATTTTTGTAAAAAATCAGATAATGTATTAAATCATTATATAAGCAAAAAATGACATACATATTTCATGGTAGCGAATATGGTATGAATTCGTGCAAATAGCAAGGACCAATTATCATGCGTTCCTTTTCTCGGCAGGTTCGAAATTGAAAGAGAAAGTGTGGGATTTTTTTCGGGCGCCAGGTATTACGCAGGTAATATCGAGAGATGGAATAGGGATCTGGTGTGCCGAGAGAACGGTTGAACAAAATTAAATTGAAGCATTTCTAAGAGACAATAAGAAACTTATTGCCAGGTACATTAATCGTTGATATCTCGAAGCCTGTGACGAAGTGTTAGCAGGAGGAGTCGTGGGCGGATTGCTCAGGAAGAGAGTGGTCCTGGTCAGGATCTCGTCCAGGAAACTTTTTGGCAGACACGAGCGAACGATTAGTTTCCCCGAGCACAAGCAGGTTCGGACTGATGACAGATCGCGCGGTCGGCGGGGAATTGAGACCCCTCGGAGGGTTTCGTCTATTATCGGATAGCCCAGTAAGCCTTTCGCATAGGGTCACACAGGGCCATGTCTCTTATGGTAATAGATCTGTTACAAGTTCAACAACGAAGATGGAAGAGAGGGCTGGTAGATTGCAGAGAGAACCTGCTAACATTACCTATTAGTATTACCCAGGATTCGATTAGATATAGAAACAATCTGTCCATGGCATGGATTGACTACCGGAAAGCATTCGATAACATGAAGCATGAGTTACTTATCAAGCTCATTGAATGACTGAAGATTCATTCAAGAATTGTGAAATGTATGAAAGATCTTATGCTTACATGGCGGACAAGAATTGTCATAGTACCTGACAATAGATAGTGACTACCAGCTATAACACGTATAACCACCTTTTATACATGGACGACCTTAAACTACTTGCTGCTTCAAAACAGGACCTTACATCCTTGTGGCGGCGGTAAACGTGTACTTGGAAGCGATTGGCGTGGGGTAAAAACGGCCCTTGAAAAAAAAAATATCGCAAAATCCTCAGAAAAATTTGTACTCTTAAATTATCTGTGATGAATAATATCCACGGAGCAAGTTAGGAAAATGTAAACGATATCCCTTCTGACGTAAGTTACTATCTTATGGTTTTCATTAGTTCTATTTCTCAAGTTGATTGTTAGCGCCATTATTAACATAAAAGATATTACATTGTCTAAGACTTGTTTTGCAGGCTATGCGTTTTCTGAATATATAATTTGTATTAAAGTTTTTCGACTAAAGCTAGATTTTTGTCGTGGAACCTTTGTTTGGCTAGTTTTATGGCTCTGTCTACCAAAGAGTAAAATACACCTACTTTTACAGAGATCGGGTGATGAGAAAAGAAGTGATGACAACGATCTGACTTTAGGTTTTCGCTTCCAATTTAAAATTACACGTCCGTCTTCTAAAATTACCGTGAATTCAGGAATGTTTATTTTATTATCGTCAGTCGATTTTCCTAAAGTGAATTTAGGAACGTAATCAGCATTATTGAATCTGGTAAACAAGTTATCTATCTTTTCATCAGGTACAAAATGTAATAACATCAACTATGTATATGAAAAAGGTACGTTAATAGTACAGATTCTTTAGGATCTCCTTCACTTTATCTTCTAGGACCAGATTAGCTTTAGCTGCAAAAATGAGAGAGCCCATGGGTACCCCGATTTGTTTCTTATAAATCGCATCTTCAAATTGTGAATAAGAATTTTATATTAGAAATGTTTTGGCTTCTGAAAAGGTTGTTTTTGACAAACATGTATGCTCTTTTTTGTGTCCAAGGTTTCTTTATACATTCTATTGATTTATTCCTCAAAATATTAGTGAACATCAATTCACTGTTAAAAGAAATGAAAGCTTGCATTGTTCATTTTTTCAATAATAAAGTCCCGTTTATTTTTTATAAATGTGTTAGTTTTGCTGAAAATAGGTTACACTGCACTTTGTAAAAGCGATGCTATTTTTACACATGGTGTATTGATATCAGAGGTAATCGGTCTAAGCGGAATCGCTTCCTTTCGGATTTTAGGTAGGCCGTACATTCTGGCAATGTGTGCGTTCTAAGGTCTTAGATTTAAGGATATATTCCCAGTTTTTTACTGAAAAGTTCCTTTCTTTTGTTATTATATTTATAAGGTTCCTCATTACCTTTTGACAAACTTTTTTATCTTGTAAAAGATCTAGAATTTTTCGTTATAAATTTGCTGCTTCATTGCTATCGTAAAGCTTCCTTTATCAGCCTCAGTGATATCCAAATTGGATTTTCTTTAAGAAATTTTTCAGTTTGAGAAACTTTTTTAATAGTATCAAAACAATAAAGTTTTGTAAAATTGTCCCGTTTAAGTAATCAACTTTGTACATGAAAAGATAAATTTGACCTAATGGTTTCTTGGTGTGTCAGATTAATTTGATGAATTTTAATTTTAACTTCAGGAATAAGATAAGGGGAAGTTTTTACGATACGAAGAAAGATCAAAGTTTTTCCCTAAAGATAGAATTTGAACGACCTCGTCTGGAATTCGTGTGTCATAAAGGTGCATAATCAATTGGCAAATTCTGCATTCTAAATTGTGAATTTTTCAGTAAGCCTTCTAATTTTAACGCCTTTGTCGGTAATTTCCTGATCTAAAACTTAAATTCTTAAATGCTAAACATATTATATAATTTTTTCTCACCCTATTTCGTTATTATATATTGCGTTATTCCTAACTTTATCAACATGTAGAAACTTAAGTTGGTATTTCAAGTTCTCGACCCTTTTCCAATTTTTTGTCCATTTTTGCCCCAGGTCTCCGAAACCCTAGGTTTCTTGCTCATTCATCAAGTCATATTTAATGAAATATAGATAATCTTAGGCTACCGATGCTATATATGATAAGAAACTTATGCGGCCTAAAGCTCAGAAAATTCGTTTGTTTTAGATCCTGTTTAATCTATTTAACGTTTCGAACTGGAATGTAATATCTTCTATGTAATCTACGGTCTACTATGTAATATTTTCGATATTGATAATAACACTAACAATCTGAATAAGAATGAAAGTGATGACGATTCGAAAAAAGTGATGGTTTTCTCATACGCAGATATATTTTCCAGAAAAATTGAAGACATTTTTAAAGTTTTAAAACGATCAATAGTTTTTTTAAATTAGCAAAAAACTTAAGAAGATATATAATTCTACAAAAGGTCCCATAGAAAAAACTCCATAAAATGCAAGTCGTCTATCAATTAACTTGTTTTCAGAAAGGCTGATTGGAAACTATTCTGTATAGTAATCGAACTATGTTTGACGCTCAGTGGGGGAAAAATACGTCCTTGGGACAAAAATCCGCCGACTTCTCTAATATCAACGGATGAAGGTATATATTTTTAAATACTTTAGAAGGATGGTAAAGAGCTCTTTGATAAAATGAATAAACGAAGTATTTATTTCTTGGGTAAGATTATTATATTTGTTTTTACGCCAAGAATTTGAATGGTATTTTGAAGTAAACGCTTTTATATTTTGCAATTGTACGAGGTATGGTGTTGATGAAAAGTTTAAATGTCGGTCCAATTACGTTATCGAGGCTTAGGTGTTTTTCAAAAATATCACTGACGGCTCTGAAACTTGTATATTATCTAAATCAAGTGTGTTACTTTCATTTGAAAAAAATACTAAACAATCGACGATTGAAGTTAATAAATGTTTACTATCGTTTTTTTCGGCGACTTTTTCTAACTATTATTATTTTTTGGCATTTTATTGCAATTCAACAATATTCCTAAACATTTTAATAAGGAAATATATTTAAATGATGCATTTAAATTTCGAAAATGCAAGAGATATAACTTGCATTTATTTATTTGTTTCGTAACAATTAACCAAATGCAGAAATTTCATGTGAAATTAAAATTTCTATTCAATGGAAGTAGCTTCGATAACTTCTATTTTTGGTAGAAAATATGAATAAATAGGCTAAAGTAGATAGTACAAATATAAATAATTGCATTTTAAAAGTTAAATAACAAATTAATACATTTAATTTTTCGCGTGCAGTACTCCATCAAACAACCATCGTTGTTAATTATTGCAAAAACAAAAATACTTTGATCCGTTGAAATTTGAGAAATTAACGGTTTTTTGCCCCAAAAAATTATTTTTTCTAGCGTGCGTCGTATATAGTTTAATCACTTTAAAGGACAATTTCGAGTCAGCATTCTGACACTTCTGCAATTACCAGAACGCGTTGTGACTTTCTTCCGTCTTTGGACGTTTTCGGTCTTTGAGCCTAAGATATATAATCTTTGTTAATAGCAATTAATAATTGATAAATCAGGTTTTTGGTATGGATTCAATAGAAACCTTTGCGTGTAGTCCGTTTCTCGTAAAATGTCAACGAATAAGAGGTTAAATCACACCTAGCACTATTTTTATTTAAAATAACTTATTCTTTTTGCTGGATATGTTCAAAGGTACGTTTTACGGTTTGAAAAAAACAAAGGCGAACCATTATGTTTCCCTATCTTCAGAGATTTTGATTTTCATACAAGGGTCACCCCAAAATCAAGATTCCCTATTTTGAAAAAAATTGAAAAAATTATTTATTTATGGAAAAAGTTAGATGGTTGAAAATCTACGGTTCTCAACTATTTTTTAACATAGTTATCGAGTCTTTCTTGGAAGTTTAGAAGATCGCGAAACGGGATGAGAGTTTCTTTAAACTCATGGCATACGTCTGTAGGCCCAAATTGCACAGTCAGTCGTCAACGGCGCTCTTGACTTCTTCATTATTAGAGAACCGTTTACTACCCAAAAAGGTTTTCTTCACTGGGAAATTATCTTAGTCTTGGGTCAATTTTGCGGAATGAGGTCTGGTGTTGTCGTGAAAAGGGAGCACTTTTTTGTCAAAAGTCCATGTCGCTTCCGTTTCATCCGTTTTCTTAGTGTTTTTAACAATTCAAAATACCTAGCGGCATTTCAGGTTTCGCTGTTGGGCATATATTCGACCAACAGCAGTCCCTTGCTGTCCCAAAAAACCATTGCTAAAATCTTCCCAGCTGACGTCTCAACTTTCATCTTTTTGTGGTCTGTTCTGGGGACTTTTCCAGGCCATGCTTTGCATTTTGGTATATGGCGTGTTGATAAAACTTCCACTTTCCATCTCGAGACCTTCCGCGGTTTCATAGCTCTTTTAGTTCTCTTATGAGAACATAAGGAGACTTACTTTTGAGATGATTCTCGTAAAAAGGAATAATCGTGTTTACCCTCCGGTGGGGGACGAAGCTCACAAAATACAGCTTGTTATAAGTAATTAAATGATCAAATAATTGTTTATTCATATAATTATTACGTATAGAAATATGTTACACATGTAATATACGTATAATTTGATATATGTTTAAAATTTTGTCATAAGGACAACCGCAGAATTTTGCCGGGATTGGGTGAAAATCTGAAAAATTGTGCCTGATCCCAGCGAAATCGCGGTAAAATTTCAGCCATAACCACGTCTGACGACCGAGACATAGCCTGGCACCTCCAAAGGCGCCGATGATAAGGACGATTAATTTAACAGAATATTCCGGGTACAATTGTCGCAACTTCCTTAAGGGGGTCGTCTAGTTACGCGCTCGATTTTTGAGCGTATTTTTGAGGATGGATTGCAAAAAAACTAAACTTGATATTGAGATGCGGTTTTTTGTATTATTTTCGTACATTTTTTCTCTAAAAATCAGTACATTATAATTATTTATTTATTGACAATTGTGTCTTCAACATGACCTCAACCGCGCCTCCATAAAAAAAATGTAACTGACTTTGTGGCAAGCTTTCTCAGATTTGGCTGGATGAATCTAAAAAAAAATATTTCTGTATTTGTTATAACTTTGGCTATGGCCTGACACGAGCTTTTTAAAATAAGTTAAAAATTCTCAAAATTGTGGATGTTCGAACAAAAAAATTACACTTCTGCTGAACAATTTAAAATTTATAAACAAACAATATCTCAAATACTCTAGTCAGGCCCTTGCCAACACTTTTGAAAAATACGAATTTTGGGAAAGCGCGTTTAAAGATAAACAATGAAATTAAACACGATTGTCAAAACTTACAGTTTAATCGCCTATGCCAGGTCCATAGAGCTCTCCTTCCTTGTTCTACAAGTTACATGAGTGAAATAGCTGACTGTTTTTGTTGGGGAATAACACACACACATAGGATCACGAAAATCTATTGAAAGACAGCGTGAAAGGACAAAAAGTGGCTATGTTTGGCCACCCATATATCGTGAAAGATTCTGTTTTGGGTTAAATTATTTATAGGGTACATTTATAGTATCATAGAGATTCGAAATATGTCAAAAAATCGATTTTTTTTAAATGACGTAACTAGACGACCCCCTGAAAGGGTCACTATACCTCAGAAAGATGTTTCTGTCCAGTATATGCGGCACTTCTCATTCTCGACAATTGACTCCTTTTTCCCTATGAGCGTTTAGTGGAGATATTAAGGTTAATGCCGTAAGAGTGACAGAGATGGTAATAAAGCACCCTTAGTGCCGCATTGTGCCTTTGGATGTAGGTCCTTCCCGCATGAGTTGTACACCTAGATAGTATGTGTCCTAGATGCTCGGGATGTGCACGGCACGCCCTGCTGCTATCATCGGAAATTTCTTGGCTCAAATTGTGGCCAGAATATATAAACGTGGAAATGACACCATCTTGACATGCCAAAATGAAACCCTCCATGCCCGACATCAATCCGGGTGATTTAAGTAAATCGAAAGTTAGCTCACACGAAATTGACTGATCCTCCACATATCTGTGAAAGATGCTGTGCTTCCTTTTATCTAAGAGCTGTTAGCGAAAGTTTTACTCCTTTGCTTTCTGAATCCAGCCTTTAGGGTGTGAGTACTCGAGATAGATAAGATTTAATGTATTCTGCTCACTTCTGATACTGAAGTTAAGACCGAATGTTTCAGCAGCATCCTACGCTGCTTTGTACAGAAACGCTTATTTGCCCTCTTCTTCATCCTATTGTAAAGACATTCTATATGTAATATTTTGCGACCACCTTGATGGCGTGAGATGTAGAGTTGCAGAACAGAAGAATTAAGACGCATGCTTTTGTTAATGTGCATAACCTTACTAGTCTCGATATGACTGGATTTGAGCTCGTTTTTCGTCCATGGAACCACTCCAAATGAATAGAGTACTACCGCACAATGGGACGAAAATGACGACTCTGGACAAATTGATTTTGCGAATACAATTTTCATCCGATTTAAACGGTCCTTCAAAAATGAAAGCTGATGTAAGTTCGCATGATTTTATGAGAGCATAAATTCCAATTGAGGCTCTATTTTTCAAAATTTATTGACAAAAATGAGAAAAAAAATTTTTTTTTACTTTTAAAGAGTACCATTTCTAAGAGAATACTTAGATTCATTCCCAACTACCCCAAATGAGTAGAGGAACTACCCACTAGAATCTTATAGAACCATAGGATGAATTTAAAAATTATTTTATTTGTTATAAACAAATAAGTGGATGAAAATGGTTTCATATGGTTTGACGGTGTATGGTCACTTGATTCTCAGTGGATTTCCTCACTGATCAACAAAAATAATTTTGTGTCATACCCGTGAGGATTCATAAATAAACAATCATTATTATAAAAAAATAAAGATTACAATTTTTGGCTTTAGCTATTGGTGACGATAAGAATATTCATTTTCCATGGAATTAGCTCCATAGAGCTGGTGAATAATACTCAGTTATAATATCTGCTCAATTAATAACAATTCGCAACTGTTCAAACGATCTTAGTTAACAATTGCATTATTCGGCTATTTTTCGCACACAAACGTGAGGGAATTTCGATGAAAAATAATAACTGCCATTTTTATAAAACATTTCATGAACTTATGTGTTCTATTCGTCATGGAATGAAAAGTGTTTTCCACCCAGAATCAACTGCAGATCCCTAATTGAAGATACCATTCATTATTTTTGATCATCCGATAACAATTGTTGATTATTGAAACAAATGTAATAAACAAATACATGGTTTCGTCATTTTTCGATATTCTTACTTTGTCTTCAGAACTGGATTAACTGTGAATGACCAATTTTTTAACGCTTTTGTTATGGGAATGAACAATTTTATGAGAATAATATTAATCTTAATTCGATACGCATATCAGACTTTATGTCTGTTTCAAAAGTAAAACTTCTGCTTCTGGATGCAAAGGTTTTTTTGACTTGACGAACTCACTTCTCAGACTTGATAAATAAATAGCAGAAGAGAATAGGAGATAATACAATAAGGCTGTGTTAGTGTCGATGTGACTTGTATTTCTTGTATTATTCTCTCTGCATCTCTTAAAATATATTTATTTAAGGCTTCCTGAGCCTTTTCCTATAATTGTCCAATTGGAATGATAAAGGAGTCTATTATGTTGATTCCATGGATCAACAATTTGTGTAGTGATGCAGGCATGAAATGCCAATTGTATTTCTGAACGAGCAGGTTCGCCGTCTTAGGAGCATGTTCGTGGAATTTTTTGGTGTCAGTGGCTCTACCAGATGCTAGGACTTGTGAGACTGTACATATTCTCCAGGATTTCTTCGTCATAACCAGTGATTTCGGAAATAATGTTATAATTTTCGAAGATAATTGCATTAGATGCGGGATTCAAGAAAGGTGAGAATACGTAAAGTCTGATGTGCGTATAGAATTAATATTAATATTATTCTCATGAAATTGTTTATGCCGATAACGATTGGATTAAAAAATTGGTCATTCACAGGTAATTCAGTTCTGAAAACGAAGTAAGAATATCGAAAAAAGGCAAAACTGTGTATTTGTTTATTACATTTGTTTAAATAATGAACAATCCTTATCGAATGATTGAAAATAATTAACGAGTATCATAAATTAGTGATATGCAGTTGATTATGGGTGGACAACGCTATTCATTCCATGACGAATAGAAAAGATGAGTAATTGTTCATAAAATTGTTTATAACATTGGCAGTTATAATTATTTATCCAATTCCACTCACGTTATTCAAATATCAGTCATTAACAACTAAATACATCCAATAAATGGAGTTTGTGTGACGAAAATAGCAGATATGATAAGTGAGTATCATTCACGATCTCTACGGATCTAATTCCATGGAAAATGACTATTCCTTTCGTCACCAATAGCTGCAGCCAAATATTGTTATATTTATTTGTTCCTAATAATGATTCTTTATTTATGAATGCTAACGGGTATGACACAAAAATTATTTTTGTTGATCAATTGAGGAAATCCAGTGAGAATCAAGTGACCATACATCGTGAAACCATATGATACCATTTTCATCCACTTATTTGTTTTTTAACAAATTAAATACATTTTCTAATTCATTCTACGGCACTAGAGAATTCTACTAGATAGTTCCTCTGCTCGTTCTGGGTGTTTGGGAATAAATCTGAGTCTCTTAGAAATGGTACTCTTCAAAAGTCAAAAAACATTTTTTTTCATTGTTGTCAATAAATAAAAAAAAAAGAGCCTTAATTTGAATATATGCTCTGATGAGATAATGCGAATTTTCATCATCTGCAATTAAAAGAATGGTTTAAATCTGATAAAAATTGTAGTCGGAAAATCCATTTGCCTGGAGTCCTGATTTTGACCCCACTGTATACCGGGACGACAAGCATGTTCTTTGCAGATAATTTGTTCCTAGCAGACAGTTCCGAAGACCAGATCTACCGGATAAGCCATTTATATCTGCTTCGGAGTTTATCCTTTATAGATGTCACATCCTGAATGCTGCTCTCTGGCACGCCCAGTTACGTATAAGTCTCTCTAGCACAAAGGTGTCGTATAGCGCTACTATCGACGAGCTCAGGGTCTTCAGAGATGCCATTAAGTTTTTCTCGCCTCAAATAAACCTTGGCATATTTGTCTAACTCAACTTCCATTCCTATTTCTTTAGTGAATAGTTTAACAATCCCTAGAGCTATATGTAGTTGCTCTTTATTTTTATTATAAATCTTAAGATCAAACATGTAAAATACATGGGTGACCTTGTGCTTTCGATTTGCAGTTTTGTCGCAAATGTACCCCGGGGAATGGCAAAGTGCTAGAGACAATGGCAATAATGTAAGGCAAAAGAGAAGTGGGTTCATTGAGTCGCCCTGAAAGACACCTCTTTGGTAAGTGACCTTGTTAGTTGTCACACAATTTTTTCCAGATGAGATAGTAAATCTGGGTTTCCAAACTGGCATCAACCTCTCTATGCATCTCACGATTTGCGGATAGAACTTTAAGCTTTCCAAAAGACAGATGATAAGTTTATGGGAGGTCGAATCGAAAGCTTTAGGGTAATCAATCCAGGCCATCGATAGGTCACGCTGGCTGGTAGCTGCATCTTTACAGACACATCTATCGATAAGCAGGTTCTCCCGTCATCCTGCTACGCCTTCCTTTGAGCCGCGTTGTTCATATATACACACACACACTTGCCACACAGGTCCGACTGCCCAAACGATCCTATCATTTAGGTTAACTGTAAATATCTTATACAGTGTGTTTAGACCTTGATACCATCTGGTCCTGGAGCTGAATAGTTCTACATACCTCTCAATACTTTTTCCACCTCCTCGGTAGTGATGGTTGGGCATTCTTCCTCAGGTGTTGTTATAAGCACATCACACAGCTCCTTGAAGCTATTTCTGTTCTTTGAGTCTTCGTCAAGTCTATGTTGCACTTTGTAGATTTCCCTCCAAAAGACTTTAACCTCCTCTGGTTTTGGCGGGTGGTCGACAGCAACTGGAGGGTCTTGGAAGAGTCAAGATGGTATTCTCTTAATAATATGCTGCCTGATGGTCACCAGCTTTGACTTGTTTAGTGTGTGATAACGGATCTGGGGTTCACGCGCGAACTTTCGAAACTTGATGTACATCCTCATAAATAGTGTATCTTTGTTGAGTACTGTGAAAGCGTGATTCTTCATTATTTCGGTAATAGATAACAATCTCTGGAAATTGAAGGACTAGGAAGTTTTTTTTGGCTTCACCTATGGCTCCACTTCTATTTTAATAAAAACAAGCGACTGCAGTTTGAGCGAATCTTTTGCCTGTGGTCTGTTAGTTACAGCTACCAGAAGCACGGGATTAGATTTTTTACTTTGTCGTTTTCTTATGCGAGAGAACAAAGTAACTGTATATCCTTCTTCTTTGAGTTTAGACAGTACTAAATCATCAGGGAAAGAGATATGAATGTTTTTAATTACCAATATTCCACCCCTAAAAAACCCGGATCAAACGTTTGCACTCTCTCCTACCGACAAAGTAAATCTTCTAGCATTAACTTATGAAAATAATTTCGCTTCACATGACGAGCTATCTCACCCGCAACACATCTCTGAATGTAAAAAAGTTGTTTTCAATTTTATTAAAATCCCAAGCACTATAACTTCAAGAAAATAACCCATAAGGAATTAACCAAACAAATTAGAAATACTGAAAAAAAACAAAGCTTCTGGTCCTGATTCATTAAAAAATGTAGTCCTTAAAAAGCTTCCTATCTAAGGCCTAACCCTCCTTGCTCTTATCTTCAATGCCTGTATTTAACTAAGCTACAATCTTGAATCTTGAAAACTAGTTCACATTTATATTTTTAAAAAAAGGCAAGGGGCCATATCATCTAACCAGTTACAGACCCATTAGTCTTCTTAATACAATGAGCAAAGTTTAAGAAAAATACTCACCCGCGTAAACTATCACCTCGAGGAAAATAGCATTCTTCAAACGCTACAATACGGTCTTAGAAAAGGTTACTCTACGCAGCACATGATGCTCAAGCTTACCGAAGTCATTAGCTTAAATTTTAATAGAAGAAAATGAACTGTAGATGTTCTCCTCGATGTAGAAAAAGCTTATGATAGTATCTGGTACGTAGGACTGCTCAGAAAGCTAATAGATCACAACTTTCCAAGAGGGCCTGTCCATTTTATACACTATTATCTTTCTTACAGAGGATTTACAATCAAAATAGGCCAGATACTTTCAAATGAGAAACCCATCCGCGCGGGTGTACCACACGGCAGTATTCTAGGACCAGTATTATTCATTATATCTACGTAAACGACATCCCTGAGGTTCCCGAAGTCTCAATCGGATTATATGCAGATGACACCGCGTTATTTACTTCATCCTGGTCAGTTCCAAATATCTTAAAATTGCTTAAAAAAGCTCTTGAGGTCATTGATGCATAAGCTAAACTCTGGAAAATAAAAATAAACGTAGCAAAGTCTGGAATAATTCTTCTATCAGTCAGAAGGTCAGCTAAAATAGATCTACCAAAAAATTTTAATGAACTAATAGAATGGAAATCCTCCGTAAAATACCCCGGAGGTAAACTACACAAGCGTCTTAACTGGACGGAATATCACCAGGGAACTAAAGGAAAAGCTCTTAAATATATCTTACAATTAAATCCTATTATTAACAGACATTCCAGACTAAAAGCTAAATATGGAATCCTAATTTACAAAATGTTTGTTCGACCAGTTGGACCTTATGCATGTACAATTTGTGGAGATGCATCAAAAAGCAACATTAATCACATTCAGATCATACAAAATAAATTCCTCAGGCGTATAACTAAACAGAGAATTTCAATTACCATACATCTCAGAGTATAATAAAAAAACTGCCACTAAATTTTATAAATATACATCATTGTCACCTTTTTAACATAATTCCTCTCGAGTGAAATATAATTCCGATCCTATTCGCAAACACGCTATGGTAAAAGACTTTTTCATGATACAAGTCAACCTGCAATTTTCATTTTCTTTCATAAAATAAATTATCAGATTTTGAGGATTTTTCCCTCTTGCGCAGTTTTTCCCATATATAATACACGTCAGTTTATATACAAGTCATGTCAAATTTTTCTCAGATTGTGTAATAATGCCAAAACTTTTTTTTTACCACAGGCACCATCCGACGACCATTCAACGCAGGAGGACGACCTGCATGTGACGGACAATATCTACGACGGAGAGCAGTTCTGCCGCACGCAGCCAGGTGGCAGCTTCGGTTGTACAACATAAAAGAACTCATCGAAAGAGTTAGGATTGCGGGTACGAAATGCATTTAACTTAGGGTTGGGGATTTTTTCTTATGTTGATACAACTGTACATGCCATAGGAGAACCCTCGAGCTGCTGCCGAGCGGAGACTTGAACCTGCCCATGAACACTGCGCACTCTTTTTGAGGGAAATTATAGAGTTGTCGTCTAGCGGGGACCTAGGCCCAAACAATGTGCATGATACATCCGGTTTGAGGGGAATCCCAGAGTTGCAGCCCAAAAGGGACCTAGGCCCGAGTGACGGGCATCACAACCGTTATAAGGGGAAACGTAGTATTGCCGAATAGCGGAGATCTGGGCCAACCAACGGGAACAATACTCACAAGGGAACGCTACGGTTGTGGCCTAGCAGGGACCTGTGCTTGACCAACGGACACACATCGCATATCCTTTATGTTTCAGATGACAAAAATACTTCTTCCTGTGAAGCCCCCGTAAGATTTTTTCCGAAAGGAAATGACTGACCACCTTCTGTTGCCGAAGTTGCGTGTACCATTACCCGTCTCCTTTCCGACCACCTCGGAAACTTGTTACGTATTTCCTTCGAAGATATCTGGCTTTGCCCTAAAGAAATAGGGGAAGAAAAAGACATACACACTCCTCTCTAATATTTAACCTAATTCCACCATACACCTTCTATCTGTATTTTGCCATAATATAACCATGTTCTTTTCCCTTACTTCTTTCCTCTTCCGCCATTTTACTTAACTCATACTGCATATTCTTTTCCACTCAAGTCCAATCATCCTCTATTTTCTCCGAGCTTCCATATAACGCCCTCCTCTTTGTTATCACTTCCCTCTTATGTTCCCATTTCCTTAGTTTCCATAGTATCATTTTATCAATATTTTTCTTTTTCTTTCTTCTCCCCTCCACCAAACTTCCAGTTTGTTTTTTATATCTTCACTATCTTTACTATGCTACTTTTCAATTGTGCTAACTTTTTATTATACACTTCTTGCTCTTCTAATATTTGTTCGAAAGTCTTTAATTTCTAATTTCTTATTTTCTTTCCTCTCCGCATTCTGTCTGCCCTTTTTCGCTCATCCTTATTGCCACTATTATCATTTTATGCACTGCATCCAACGTTGAATTTTTAACATCTATCATGTATCGATTTTCAACATTGTCTTCGTATTTCCGCTTGTATTTCTTCCCGTTTCATTCTGATATTTTTCTTTTTATTCTGAACATTTTCTAATTTCTTATTGTCGATCCTACTTCCACCTTATGATCTATAAACTTTATGATCCACCAATTCATGAACTACTCAAAATAGTATAAATCTCTTAAAATTTCACACACCTCTTCACTTCTATTACATTCAGCATACAATCTTTCACTCAAAACACTTTCTAA
The DNA here is from genome assembly GCA_010014905.2 of Druon quercuslanigerum. NCBI lineage: Eukaryota > Metazoa > Arthropoda > Insecta > Hymenoptera > Cynipidae > Druon > Druon quercuslanigerum. Next base: position 9,176 of record JAAAKG020198728.1, on the reverse strand, counting down.
CACACTCTAGCAATTAACTCACCTCCAATTTCACTATCAACAGCCTCACAAAATCTCCGTTACCTAACACTTTAATTCCGGAAACGGAAATCCTTACTGGTCAGCCTTATATTAAATAAAAATGTCTCAGTGTCAATCAGCCGAATTTTACACATATAATTGTTAGGGTGTCTCAAATTATTATACAAAATAAGAAATAACTACTAATAATTTTTTTTCTCAGAGACTTGACAGTCTAGTCTAGCGCAGGTCTGGCACTGGTCCGCCTTCCATAACATACCAAATTTTTAGTGTCAATCATCAAGCTCTTGTCAGTGCTTGTCCGAAAAATACACAGGGTACTTAAAAGGATAAACAATTTTATAATCTCTAAACGATTATTTTTTAACTTATATCAAGTTCTAATACTCTACAAGGCCGGAAGAGTTAGCTTATACTTTCTAGTTTTATGTGCCGAGTGGCCTTTTGTCAGGGAAAAATACGGCGGACCTGAAATGGCCCCATGAAGCGAGGGATCTGTAAGATGCGCAAATTATTTTTCCAAGAAAGTACGAGTTTCAGAGAAACAACCGCACACAACCGGTTTATTTTACATAATTTCAGGTTAGGTCCTGTTTTTGGTCATGATCAACAGGCTCTGGTGTATCAGACAAATTTTTTCTTAAAAGTTCATGCAAAAGCAAACATTTTCCTGCCTGGTACGTCAAAAACGCGCTCTGTGGGCCCAATATATGATTTTCTCAAAATAAAAAGAACCGAATGATCGCTGTTCAGGGGCAATGATACGTTTTCAGTTTCATCATTTTGAAAGGTTTGAGCTTCAAAACAATATGCCAAGGTTTCTTTTTCAAACACACACTTATAAAGGGTGTACAGGATGATCGCTAACCCATTTTAATAACAAGAGTCGGTTGTTTTTTCTTGTTTGCGAAAAACATGATGTAGTTTAACCTAGGGGTAAATATCTGTTCTTTGGTTCGAAAAAATACGCTATATAGGCATAGCATGGTTTGAGGACATAGTGACCATGAACAAATTTATAGTCAACAATTTGGTTAATTATCATATTCTGAGAAAATAAGAATAATTGTTATAATATTATAAGTACACTAGGCGGAAACCATAACGCGACTCTTGTTTGAATTTACAGAAAAATCATAAAAAATTGTAATAATTGGCACCTCCTTCGATAGCGGAAGAAGGAGTTTTCCATTTCTAAATTTTCCGACAAATCTGAGCAAGTGAAATCAACCCAACTTTTATAATCCTCTCTAAATTACGAAATGCGTGAGGTCAGGAATACATGGCTGATTGGCAAGCTGCTGCCCATTCACCCTGGACCGTTCTTCACCTGATAAATTACATAATGTCGAGAGAATATTAAAGAAATAATCACATTATGTTCTGCACCTAGTGCAGGTTGATGTCCGTGAATGTACTTATAATATTAAGAGAATTATTCTTATTTTTTGGAAAGATAATTAACCAAATTAATAACTATAATTATGTTCATGGCCACTATTTCCTCAAACCGTCCTATGCCTGCATAGCGTATTTTTTCGGACCAAAGAACAACTGTTTACCTTCAGGTACACCTGCATCACGTTTTCCGCAAACAAGAAAAAACTGCCTTCTCTTGTTATTGAAATAGGTGAGCGAGCATTCTGTTCACCCTGAATGGGTGCGTTTGGAAAAAAATATCTGGGCATGTTGTTTTCTAATATACAGGGCGGGAAAACGTTTGAATTTGCATGACATTTTAAGAAAAAATTAGTATGGTACACAAGAGCCTGCTGGTTGTCTCGTCGAAATACATAGAATTCATATCCCACAAGTTCATTAAAGACCACAACAAAACTCTAAAAATACGAAATAACGATTTTTTTCTACTTTCCCTCACTTCAAGGGGCCATTTCAGGTCCGCCATGTTTTTCGGACAAAAGGCCACTCGGTAAATAAAACTAGAAACTATAAGCTAACTTTTACGGCCTGGTACGATATTTTTAATGGCCTGCGTTTTTGGATAAGAGGGGGGGGGGGTGATCCATTTCATAAAGAATTCCCTATATATATGTATATATGTATATAATTCTATATGAAAATATGAGGTAGACTATTTGCAATGAATATTAGAAATAATTAGAAAGTTTATAGTAGATGAGTAATCTTCTTTTGCAGTTCATAATTGTTGGTTATGCAAAACTTTGACTCGGGTGAACCCTGTTATACATTATAGCCACGGACTAAGACAAGTGACTTATGAGTATAAGTTAATTTAATAGGATGCTTGAAACTTCCTGCATTGAAGGTGTATGTATACATTACGAGCGTACGCGAGCGTTGGAGGTGACAACAGCACCTCTGTATGGTTTCATAGAGCTACCATCTGCCACTCCACCGGTTTTTAGTCACTTTCTTCCTGATAGTCACGAAAATTTCTTATAATGTGACAGGTGTTTAACAAAACCGCTATCTGAGCTTCTGCCAATACCCTACTGACTTCTAAACCATCAAGACGTTCAGTGAATCTTGCATGCCTATTGCCTGTAGTCGAAATCACAATGGGATGAACAGATGCATAATTCAGATTTCTCCATATCGAAGGTTTCTACGAAGAATAGGCTATATTTTCGTCACCGCTGAGAATGAGACTAACTTCATTTAGCTATGTTTTCAGCAGAAATAAATAACCCATTTCTTCTCGCAACTTTTGTTACGTATTCAAAACTCCAGTATTTTGTATTGCAGTTTGTAATGTAGTTTAGGTTCCTGTTCCTTACAAAACAAGAAATTTTAAAAGATTTTATTTCATTGAAAACTTCTACGTGTTTATTAAGTTTCATAGAAAAGGAAGTTAATCTAATTCTTAACGGTAACGAAAACATAGCCTATTCTCCGTACAACCCATCGATATAGTCTTTCCTTCATGCCTTAACTCAATTAACTTGTGATGCTCGCATTACGATGTCAGGTCGATTAGCCCGGATGTAATGATCCGTTTGGATCGTAACATCCCAATCTAGCATGTAATCTTTACTTTATAAAACGGACATTGGAATGTATTTATAGAAAGGTGTCGATTTCTTTTAAGAGTCCTAGATTGAGGACAAGCTGTTGATGTATAATGCCCGCTAAATCATTATGACTGTGCATGTATTGTCTCTGAGCCAATACACGTCAGCCATCATTAATGCGCTCCATGGATTCGTTGATATCTACACATAATCGGCACCGGTCAACCACGTGTTGATTTAATACGTTTTTGCGATAATTTCTGGTGCTGACAACCTTTTCTTGTATCGCAATGACGAATTCTTCCATCTCTGGATACAGAACACCCTTTGTTAGCCAAATATTGGATGCTTTACTGTCCGCTTCATGCTAATCTAACATTTTGGGGTGCTCGCCGTGGACGGCCTTCTGCCTCCATTGTACTTCTAATTCCTTCATGGTTTCTACCCTGGTATTCAGGGCCCAAGCTGAGAATGAATTTAGGGGCGTCTGGTCAAGATCTGCTTTACAGATTGTGCTGTAAAGCGCAACATTTCGTTTGCTGTTAAAATAGTCTCGCATTTTTATAACTTGTGACTCACATAGTTTTTTTATATCTACAGCGCCCCTGCTTCCTATCGTATACTAAATACCCTTTGATTCAAGAATACCCAGATATTTGTATAATTCACCTGCAGCGATTGTCTCGATGTCAGTTTCGAACCCGTTTTCTAACTCTGCGGTACCTAATTTCCCTCCAACTAAATGCACCCTTCTGCGTTTATCTAGTCCGAACTTCATGTGGATTTCATTGAAAAACTGCTTTGTGACTTTGATCAGTTGCTGCAGTTTCTGGGCGGAACTAGCTTACAGCTTCAGGTAATCTGTATAGAGAAGATAGGTCACTTGACCATAGTGCACTGAAAAAGTCACCTTGAAGTCTACCAGTCATAATGCATATTGATTTAGTTATCATTGGTTGTCCATTATCAAAATATTTGATTCTAGTGCCCCAAAGCCTCGTCGCATGACTTAGAAAGTCAACAATGCGTAGACAGATTTTGTAAAGTTTTAAGACTTCAAGCAAATAGTCATGCGGCATGGAACGAAACGCTTGATTTTCGTCAATGTGTGCCACATGTGTCTATTGTGACTAGATCTTTACAGCCTCACGAGTTTTTTCAACATCCTTTTTGTTCTTCTGTAAGGATGTCATTCTAGTCGCCATGAGAATATACCTTATCTGTAATGATAGCTGTAAGACATTTATAAATTATTGGAAGACAAGCTATCGGTCGAAATTCAGATGTATTTTGAACATCTGGGTTTTTAGGTAACATATACGCAATTCCCTGGATCACAAAGCATTGCATTAGACCTGAGTGTTCAAATCATCTTCTGCAAACGCCTTGCCAACGCATAATGCACACTCGTCAGATACTTGTACCAGAAGTTTTGCACCATGTGCGGTCCTGGAGCTTTCCAGTTACCTGCCGTTTTTAGGACCGCTGAAACCTCAAAAGCTGTGATGTTTGTCAGCTTCATTTTAAGGCTATTGCCTGATCTTGCCGTCTCCACTTTGAACCACGCAGTGTCCAATCGCATATGTTCCTCTTTCCCCTAACACCCGACCAGGAGTTAGTCATATATTTCAATTGAGAGCCTTCCGTGTCTTGCTGTTTATTTTGCTTTACACTCAGTCACGAAGGAACCTTCTTTCATCTGTCTGAAAGTTTGTTGTCTTCGTGCACTACTTTTCTTGTACCGACGTAGCCTCGCAGAAAGAATATAAAGTCTCTGCCGTTGGGAGTCCAAAATCTCATCCAATATTGATGGTGTTAATGTCTCGATAAGCCGGGGGTAGACGATTTTAGTAGCATGGTTTATCAGCTTTTTGGTTCTATTTCCTTTTTTATAGTATGTTAATCGACCCAATTTGCAACTTACTTTTCTGACATCCATATTTAACCTGATCTTACATGGTGGACCTCGATTCCTTTCTGGGAAAAAACTGCATATACATGAGTTTGCACGTCTAATACGGTTTGCGTTACGCTCAAATATGTAGGCAAAACCTTGCCGTTGAGGTATTCTATTAGTACACGCAGATTATTTGTGATGTTCATTTTGGAAAGAGAATGTCTTAGAGTTGGTTCTACATATTTGAACTCTAATAAAGTATGAACAAGATTCCTTTCAATGAGCTGTATTTTTTCTGGGATTTCGCTATCGAGATCATCATTATTAATATTCGGATGTTGTTCTAATGGATCCGGTACATGATGTTCATTATCCCTAGCACGTATGCCTTTAGCTTCAACCAAGTTTTCATTGTCAACATCTTGCAAGGGAAGTTCATCAATAGGAAGCTGCTGTTCCACTTCCATTTTCATAGCAGCTATTTCAACAGTCTAATCTGTTTGGATATATTTAGCGTTTTTGATCTGCAAGATTCTGCCTATTTTTTTCGGGGCTAACTCTGGCCGCCTGTTTGATTAGCAAGATCAGCCGGACCATCTTGCAGCTCACCATGACCACCGTCCTGCATGCTGTGACTCCTAGCGGCGGCTCTAGGGGCGCCCCGACGATCCTTGGGAAGCTGTAAGCGTTTCAAAATCTTTAATAAGCTCTCCATTATTATTTATGGGTTTTGGTATTCAGCTTACTCTCTTTCCTCTTAGTTATCTGTTAAGCCTTTTCTTGGTATGTCCAGGTCTCGCTAACATACAAAACCACGGGTGTAAATATAATATTATATATCGCCACTTTAGCTTCATCTGATATATTTTTACTTCTCATAATGATTACTACTATGCTAATAACTTTCTTATCCTCGTTTATACGCCTAACTGTTTCTCCATGTAGCGTCAGTACACACTGGTAAACGCTTAAATTCTCCAAAACATGAAGATTTGGTAGATAAATTATTGGGATCAAAATAACAACATAGCCTTGAAACGGTCAAAATTACGCAAACGCCTTTACTTGCTTTTAACAGAATTTTTACTTTTCTCTTTTGCAATTGCATTCGCACCGTAAAATTTAATTTAGCTGTTGCCCCTTAAACGCGAATTAATTATTTTATAAAAAGATAAATATACCACTATAAAAACTAAAAACCGACATCGCTTCATTAAACCTCCCACCGGTGAAAAATACTGACAATTGCTTGGATCGCTTCTTTCGTCAATGTCGTTCAACGAGTTCCGTCTGTGTGCATGGTATATGCATGAGAATAACTGCACACGATTTAAATGATAATGAAGAAAACCTGTGAACATATGAATACTATATAGAGATACATATAAATCCTCCATGTATGGAGGTCGGCAAGTATCTCTAATATATTTGGGGACATAAATGGAAGGTCCAAAGATATTCCACTAATGTATAAATTTAAAAGAATGATCTTGATTATTATTTCAGTACAAAATATTTGATTATTTATGTTTTTGATGTTCTTTTTCCAGCTGAATTAATAACATTATTTATGCTATATAGAATTTACGACGAGGAGTATACAATAGTCTGATTAAACTTAGGAAAGGTACCAAAAGTTACCATAATTTCGATTATTTACCATCGGTTACCAGAAATTATCGAGAATTTCTGGAAATTCAAGAACTTTTTATGTACGCGCTAAAGCCAAGAGACGAAGTAATAAGACATTAAAAAACACTTTTTCCCTTTTTGCTGAAAACTTGAATTTAGCAAAAATGATCAGATAATTAAAAATTTGGACTTGAAACCCATGAAGACAAAATTAATACTTTTCCTATTAAATTTGACCAGAATGATGTACAAATACGGAATGAGAATGAAATCCGCTTTGCGTTGATAAAAGTGCCTATTGTTATCCCTTTTTTTGGGATCACTTAATCGACACCATACTTCATTTCGATCGGATGCTTAAAAATGACCTGGAAATGTAATGAGCATAAACTGCAAATTTCGTATACCGCTAAAAGTAAGCAGTGACACGCCTCAAAAGTATATGCATTCATGCACATGTTCAATGTGCATATTAGGTGCATAATGGATGGTGCACGCACATACGTGGTAACGGTAGGTATGCGTGTCTCATCGATCTCCTTCTCACGGTTTCTCTATGAAACGGATGAAGGAAGGCATGGAATAATGAAAGAAGAGGACAGAGAGGACTGTTGGTTCGTTAGTATGTGAAGGGAGGGTTCGGGAGGGGTAAGCAGAGGATAGAAGAAAAAGAAAAAGGAGAATCGAAAGAAGTTATGAAAATAAGGCGAAGCCGGAAGGGGGCGTCCGATATGCGCATGCGACGATTGACACGCAACGAACAAGCTCTAATTTTAGATCTTGTCACTCTGACGCCAGGTGGTGCCCCTCCTCATCCATTACACACGTTTACGCACACGGAGGCACATTGGTCACGCAAGATTCGCCAGTCACATAAGCTTCAACACGTTTTTAAACAATATCAATTCTACAACTGTAGCAGAAGTTTATGCTAGATATTCGATACTGCAATTGGAAACAGACCACATTCCCTCATGTCCATGAACAAATAAGGACTTTAAAATAGTTATTCTGACTCCAGTCCAGGCATCTAGTAGTTTGGTTCCCGAATAAATCCCACTTCCAGTATTTTTAATGGGAAAGTTTCTTTAAGGGATCCTTTTGAACATATCAAAAATTCTGGAACAGATCAATTGCCAAACCAGATTCTTATTCTGAAAAACAGTTCCAAAAATTACTTTTGTGTAGGCGGATAAGTTTCATTGCGTTTTAGACCAAAATTTCAAACCGGAAAAAAGTGGGCAAAATTATGAGAAAACTTTGTTGAAAAAATAATCTGCTAATTTCCATAGGTTTCGAGTTATAGTGGTATATTGAAGTATCCCCATTTTTTTGCAGCAAAAAATGACTAAGTTTTAAAAAACAGTGTAAATCTGCATTTCATTACTCTAAGAAAAATTGATCGTTTAGTTTGCGTTGATGCTGCCAGAATATGAAATCAAGTATACAGCAATCTGTTTAAATATAAAAAAGTCTTTTAGTCCTATCATTTTGCGAATAGCAAGGTTTCAAATTTTTTTTTTGAATTTTGGACTAAAAACGGAGAAGTTTTCTTTTTCGAAAACAGCTCGTTTCCTTTGAATTCTGCGACAAATTTCCTATAGAATAAATAAAATTGGAGTCAATTTAGCGTATTTGGAACTACGGTAATATTTGGAAATGTTTATTGCAAATAAGTGAATATAATTCATTTCTTATGTATAATACGTTTTTTCACATAAATAAATATATAATTTTGTATGAAAAATCTTGCTCTCACCACTTATGATTACTTTTTGGCCATTGACTAATACTTTTGTGGCAAAAAAGTGATTGGCATTGATTGAAAGTGTTCAATATGGGTTTTCATCAATGTAACAATATTTTAATAAATAATTTTTTTAAACAAAATTTTGTCATAACCACTGTAGTGTAATTTTTAGAGTACTTTTGTGGCGAAAAAGTAAGTATACTTGGTTTGATAAATGTGTAATATGTTTTTTATAGATTAACAATATTTTTTTATAATTGCTTGTAAGAACACCTTGTAATGAATGCTTTTTCTGCTCGTATTTCTATATTTACCCTCACGACACTTATAATTCGTAATGATTTCTACCATTTTCAAAAATTACTCAACATTATTTATGACAAGATTTTGAATTTTGAAGCCTTCCCATTTCGAGAATAATAGGTCTGAAAGACTTTACATTTACAAGTTACATTTAAGCAGATTACTTTATACTCTATTTTCATCCTCTGACATCATCAACGCAAACTGAACCTTACATGATTCATTTGGAAAACTAAAGTCCAGTTTTTTGCCCGTGAAACCAGGTAAAAATGGTTCACTTTGAGGGGTCATAACTGATGACCTATCATAGGTAGGAAATTGTTCTTTTTTTATAATCACAGAAAATTGAGTCCACTTTCCCTATTCACTCGCATGAGGAAGAAAATTTTCCGTAAAGTAATTAAATGCAAAAGTACAAACTGTTTTTTTAACTCAGTGATTTTCCGTTAAAAATAAAAAAATGTTGTCGTGTATCGGAGTAAGATTACGAAAATTTGTAAGAATCCAGCTAGCGATGAGTTTTGCAATTTAAGCGGGTGTGATATTATATATATATATATATATAGATATGTATATATAT
>JAAAKG020198727.1:7397-49532 GCA_010014905.2 Druon quercuslanigerum | reverse complement strand
TGTCCTATAGTTAAACATAAAATATGTTAATCCTGAACATCTAGATGTTACATTTGAACATCCATTTTTCTCTGTGTTGTTAGTAGAAACTGAAAGTCGTGATAGTGTGATAATTTCAAAGAAAATTTAAATTTTTAAAATTGTGCATATACATGGCTAAACATAAAATAATTAAAAATGGAACAATCTCAAACGATTAGCATCCAAGAATTCGTATACTTTATCAGAGTTGTGTATTTTAAGCGAGAATACAAGGTAATTAGTATCCCTCTTTTATCAGTTTCCATAAGAATACATAAATTATACAAAAATCCGAAAAATTTAGCTATTTTTGTGTAACACCCTAATTAAGCTTTGTACTGAAAATGAGTCAATGAACTCGAAATACTTAATGACGCTGAAAAGCTTTCTCAAGGCCGCAGTATTATACAGTGCCTTTTTGCTCATTTTAATTAAGTATTTCCGGTACTGGCACGTTCTCATACAAGAATCCGAGTCGAGTTTCCTGCACGCACGTACGGGTGAAAATTCTAACCTCGAATTCGTCGCCGATAACAGGGAAACTAATCTAAAAGCACTGTAAGGTCTCCCTGTTCCCCTGAACTTGGGGCTCCAACATCATGTATTTATAGAAGTCCGAACGGACAAAACTTGTGTACACCTACGTGGTTTACATCTTTGCGACGCATGGTTATTAGCCTTATAACTAGTTCACACAAAACTGTTTTAAAAATCCCTTATATCTTTAAAAAAATTCTACAAAACATCTGATATTATTTTCAATTATCCTGCAAAGTAGGGCAATGCTATCATATTTGTCATAATTGGAAATCTTCCGGCACAATATTCATATTTTTAAATTAAACTTACTGAAAACTACACTACAGTATAATTTTAAAGTATTTGTCTGATATTCGCGCAAATTAAAAAAAAATTATACCATCATTATACCAGCAGCTGAAGGAAATAAATGTAAAAAGTTTTGACAAAATCTGATTTGAAGAGAATGATTATTTTTATCTTACATAAGAAACTGGATATCTTTGGAATAAAGTAAATCATCTCGTCTATCAGGTGGATCTGAAGACTAATTTTTCGCCTACTTTGTAGCGAGTGCACCTGAAATGTATAAAAAAAGGAGATGGACATCCGAGGGTCAAAGAACGATGGGGAAGAAAGACACAGACATGCCTGGGATGGTTTGGGCTTGGAGGAACATATATTTGGGGTGGGCTTGAACATTTAGTTTGGACTTTGGAGAGTAGCTATCAGGTTGGACACCTTACACTCTTACAGCTTAGGGCCTCACGGGAAGTGACCCTTGGTCAGGTAAAGAGCCGACCCTACCGACAAGTGAACGGGCGACAAAGCGTATAATACGAGCAGATTATTACTCGAAAGGCGTTCTCACCTTGGAAGAAGGGTCCTGGACAATAGTGGACAATAGGGCTCGAAACCGAGACTGCAAACAGCATAAATTTTCAAACACTTCTCCTGCACCAGTGAATCTTCCCTTTAGTAAATAATTTCAGTATCCTGACATTTACTAGCTTAGCTTTAGAAACAGGAAACAAACTCCCAAAATATTTAGCGACTTATACTGTAACTTGTACATATACAAGGACCATTCAAGTATTCGGATGCGCAGTATTGTCCAATCTTAAATTTGTAGTACTTTAAGTTATTAGTTGAATTTTACTAGTTTTTATCGTAATTTCACCTTTTTATTAAAAACGTTATCTTTCTTTGTTTTCAGTTTTACAGATTATTTTTCTACCTGAAGAACAGACGTAGATAGAAGGGTCCCTAAAAATGTAATTTTCAAGAATGGTCAATATTTTGTATTGCTTTATTACTTTAGGATGGAGAGAGGTAACCTTTCAAAATTCTATGTTTCTAAGAAAATCATTTTATTTTAAGCCTTAGATTAATATTTTAGATTCTGTTACTTAAGTGACCCTACCATATAATTTGTTTTCGTCAGGTCAAGCCCTTCTACAATCCGTTAGTATGATTTACAAATTTGTATAGCAAAATCGGAAAGTAAATATTGATAAAATATACGTTTCGAGTTTAGAGTATATACAAGGAGTCAATATATTACTATGAGAATGTGATGGAAGTAAAACTAGGATTAATGTGATATAGTGTAAAATGATTTTTATAGAAGATTTAATTTGTGTTGATTACTTTTTTTATGACTCCTTAATATTACTCGGTAAGCTATGGGTATATCCTTCGTTTTTCGAAGATTTAACCCCTTTTCAAGGGAGTCTCTCTATGGCCAATAACCAGGTTTGCCGAGGTTCGAGAAATGAGCTCGATGACGTCGTATTTCAGATGAAATTGCCCACCAGCAGATTGGACGGACGATATACAGCCCGTCGCTGACTGCTATAGACAAGAACACGAAACTATTGATGTCGATACCATTTTACTCAATCTTTACTATTAATGAAATTTAAATAGCCTCTTTCTTCAAAAATACTCTAAACTTCATAATATGAACAAAATTTGTTCTTGTAATTTATAAAAACTTCTGTCCATTCATTTAAATAATAATATTCAAGAGAGAAGAGATGAAAATCATTATATATACTTGAACTAAATCTGAACAAGAAATAAAGTTGCAAATTTCTTTAATCCCTTCATCCTTCGAGATTACACTTCTTATTTATAAAAAAATTCTGTTCCTCTATCTATATCTATAGAAACACAGTGGTTGCAGAAATTCAAAAGTTTGAAGCCTAGATTTTTGGCCCAACATTTTCATATTCCGAGACCTCATACTTAATCTCCATCTCAGGACAATTATTGTCTTTCTGTTAAAAAAATATATATGATGAAAAAAGAAGAATCTCATAAGGTGATAGTATAATCACACTCTATTTAAACTATTTTTATTGATAGAGATACAATATTGCAAATCCAAGGCTTAGACTGCTTAGCGTTTTGATCCTATTCCCAATGGTTTGAAAATACAAATCAAGTTATATATTTTTTATATTTTTGAAATCACTGCAAAACTTTTTTCCTATTGAATGCTTTGAAGTTTTTAATGAACAGTTGTTTAATCTTAAACACATTACATTTAGAATTAATTAATTCTAAACTTTTGGAATTACAAATTATGCATTTGAAAACACATTAAATTTCAAATTGTTTAATTTTTACCACTTCGCACATTAAACATAAATAACTTTGGAGGGTTTCAATAAGGACATACAACTTTAATATTATTCATAGACCCAGTTTTAATACTTGAAACTAACCAATTTGATCAATTTAAGCATATTAAATTATTATAATATTTGCAATTAGTAATCATGAATTTTGAACGATTCACGACAAATAATATTTTTTAATTAAAAAAATACCAATTTTAAATAATTTATTTCGAATTTTTATTTTATTCAATATTCAATTAATTTGATCTGAAACTATTACTTTTATCTTTGCTTTAAATTTAATATTGTTTAATTTTCAACTTGTTTAAATTTGTCACCTAAGTATATAAGCTTTTAAGGTTGTATTTATATTGTAAAATTGTAAAATTGTAAAAATTACTAATTGAAAATCTTAATTTCAGAAACAGGTTTTTTAGGACATTTTTAAAAAAGTTATGCCTTTTCCAAGTTACAGATTATTTTTGACAATTCTTCTAATTGAAAGTCGGAATTTGAAGAATGTGGATACGATCTTGAAATAAAAAATTCATTAAACTCTGAAGAAGAAGATAGTCAATCGCCCAAACAATGACGAGCTCGAAATATAAAAAGAATATAAGATAGCAGTGATTACATAAGTCACGCCCATTTGCTCTTTGCCTATCCTATTTTCAACAAAAATTCAATTCATAACATATTTCATGCACGCCTCATCTGACTCCAAGGTCAACCGTTTTTCGATTAAAGTTCAGAGGAAAAATCGTCCTACTTTCCTTATCTTTAATGCTAAAACCCGTTAGCAACGCACCCGCATTGTTTATCACGTTTTTATACGTCTCGTTATTTCGTCAAGTCCATTTTCCTGCTCCTCCCTCGCTCATTATTATTATCATTTATTTTTATTTCAATCAGGTTATTTCCTAATTAGGTTAAACATTATGGATACAACAAATAATCTTCAATCATTCTGCTTTTCATTAATAGCAAAACTATATTACTGCGAGGAGACGATGACTCATGATTTTTCAAAAAATCAAGTGATAAGTAAAATTTTAATTTAAGCACCTTGATAATTTAATTTCAAAAACAATGTGTAAATTAAATGATGTATTTACAATAATACTGAAACAATTTTTAGATTTGTTAAGATTCAAAATAATTAATGAATTCGAGTAATTTGAAATTCAGTAGCGGAGTCAATGCAACGTCCGACAACGAGAGGTGGCGCCATCTCGTAAGAGTATTGAGAACAAGTCGCATCATTAACAAGACATTTCAGTCTTAATTTCCGTGCTACTTCCAAAATGACGGCAGTGTGTGCATGAGTTTATTCCATTTTTTTAGTCAACATTCCGTTTTGATGAATGTAAGCGCGATGGGAACTAAGTAGAAAGCAAAATGGACAGTCAGTTTCGACTCATAGAAACTCGTGCTTACTACGAACCTGTGCGATTTTCCAGGAAGAAAAGTCCGCATCTGGCACGAAAAATGTAAATTGTCGCTTTTAAAAACTTTTCCACGCTCTTCGTTCCCGAACAATGCGACAATAAGCGGCCATCATTATCTTACAATTTTTTATTTAAAAAATCTTTACATACGAAAATGATTTCCAATTATTTGCGTATAGTTCATATTTTTGAAATCTAGAGAATTGATAATATCATAATTTAGATGAGAAGGGCCACTCAAATTTTAGGGAAAAAAATGCATGCTGAAGAAACAATGTTCAAAAGAAATTTCTCATTTTGAACTTAATCTACTACAAAGCAAGAAAAGTCCTTGATTAGAAAGTAGGGAAAACTTTTATTTTTTCTTAGGAAATAAATTTGCCTTCTTCCGGTATAAAGTTGCTCGCGATCTCTCCCTTGAATAAGAATGTATCCGCTATCCATCCAGTGAGAAGAATCGCTGAAAATAAACTCCTCCGTCGGAATCTTAGCTCGGGGAGAGACTGGGGAGTTGAAAAGGTTAATTGGTCGATTCGCGTTAGCAAAAGTCAAGCCAGAAGCAATATGGAAGAGAGGCTCGACAAAGTGAGCGCGAGGAGGTACTCAGGAGGATGTTATTTAGCAAACAAAGTGAGTTTTACGCGCCCCTGTGTCGGCACGTGCGTGGCATATGCGTATGGTGTATCTGTTAAACATTGTCTTTGATGCGACCCGTCGGAAACCCTTCTTCTCTCACTCTTCTCTTCTCAACCTCTATTCGAGCAAAAAACTACTTTGATTTGATTTCTTAGATTAACCTTAGGGCGATGGGCGCGTGGCGAACCCCTTTTTTATCACTTTGGAGGGTCCAGCACGCGCACAGGTAAGACGATCACCTGCCTCTTGTCCGAGACCACAAAGTTTCATTAATTTTTAACCACTTTTAAAGTTGACCATTTTTCATTCTTCTCAATTTGGGATCGTCTCCTTTTTCAGGGTTCGAATATTAGTTTATTAAGTTTGGAAAGCTATATCGCTCTCAACAATTAAATTTTAAAATTTTTGTTATAGAGATTGGAATAGAGCTATTGGATTTTTTTTTAAATCACATAATGATAAATCTGAATTTTTTGTCTAATCCTATATTTATCAATGACTTCATTTAAATTATTAATTGGAGTTATATTCTTTAGTGACTTTTTAATCTAATATAATATTTTTAATTCAAAGCATTCAAAACTGAATTGCAATATTAAGTATTTAACTTAGAATAGTTATAAAGTTGAAGAGCTTAAAATTAAATAAAAAAAAACAATCCAAAGAATTCCGAATTAAATAAATATTAATTACAGGGTCCGCAATTTGTTGTGATATTTCAATTTGTTGCAATACTAAAAATTTAAAAAAAAGAGTATTCAAGTGACTATATTTTCTATCATAAAATTAATTTAATTTCATTATTTATGCAATTCCAAAAAAATATATTTATGCCTACTGGCACATATGTTCAAATATCTAAACTTTATTACTCTTTTCAGCCTTTTACACCCAATCTACGTAAACATTAATTTTAGTTTCTTTAACTAAGCCTATCATCTAAAAACCATTAAATCCTTCAGCTCAAATACTTCAAAACATAAGTGAAGTAATTATTTATTCAATTTAGTCTTTTTTTATTTAAAACGCACAAGATTACATACCTAAAAATCAGCGTCCAATTCCGACGGCAATTGACTCGAATCATTCTCACCGAATTCATCATTCAATCTTTAAATTCACCAAATCCGTCGCTAAATTTCTCAGACTTTTTATAAGCTAAAGAGCGATCTTAGAAAATTCCGGTATCTTTTCACGGCGGCGTCATCGCGCGAACTAAAGAATATCGCAGTTGTAATTAAGAAAACGGAGGCCGTCGCGACGAGGGTTGTGGGCTGGGGGGGTTAGATGAGGGCAGATGGGGATGGAAAACTCTGAAAAACTCGCGCATGACAATGCCGACGGCCCCTTGCCCCTTACCCCTGATGGGGGTGTTAGACTAATTAAAAATTCACCCGCCGCCTGGCCCTCAAGATGCTAGCCTTCAACCCCTCTCCCCTCCCCAAAACATCCTATCTTACTCACTCCTTCTTCGATGTAAATATTTTTTCTCCTCCGCCTCCAACTCGCTTCTTACATCCCCCAGTGTGCCAGTTTTACTTTTCCTTTCAGCGATACGTTTAAGCGTCTTTAACTTTTTTTTATCATTTGTTTCTATTATTGTTATAGTTTTGCTATTCTATAGAAAAAAATAAGAATTCAAAAAAATGTTAAAGTAACAATAAATAAACATTAATTAGAAAATCAGATTTAAAAAATTATTTTAATACATTTGTAGCATCTAACCTTTTTCTTTTCAGTTACATTCAGCAAAGAAGGAAAATGAACTAGCAAATAGTAAACTTATGAGGATATTTAACCAGGAATAATGGTTTTTATTGCTGATTTTTTTTAATAATTAGGAAATGAAGTTCTGGAATCTTGTAGAATACAACTTTATTTAACTTTTGAGCAATGATTTCCTTTCATGTGTAACGTCATTAGTTCTTAATAATTTATTGTTAACTAAATCAAAATTGTTCGTTCCTTTAAACGAACATTTTAATTTCTGTTAACGGATCTGACTATAAGAGGAAGAAACGAATTTCAAAATGAATCACCCACAACCATAATTTTGAACATTGAAAAAATTCCAGTGTGCTGATCCTAAATTTGTGACACACATACTCAAATGATAATGAACACATTAACACAGACTTATTCTCATTTTCCATACATAATTTCAACTTCTTTTACTCAATGATCTTCTTACTTTTGATGTTATTTACATGACTATATTTCTCATCCTTAATTCGTTAAATAAAATAACTATATGTATTTGTATGAAATACACTTTTAAATAATTGATGAAATTGATACGTTGTTGGAAACAATTTTTTTTTCACTGATTTGAATAACAAATGAAGGGGAAAAATAGACCATACTAAATAAAGTTTAATTAACATCAAACTAATAAATGTTCGGACAGTAGAAAGTTTAGAATTAATAGTTATGCTTCGTATTATCTACAATCCCATTATTGAAAAATTCGTATAAAACCTAAATTAAGGTACAATTATATAAAATCGTTTATTTTAAATCTGTTAAAAACAATATTCGACAAGAAACTCTTTAAGTTAGATCTAAAGTAATCATATATTTTTTTATAGTTTTGAAACCCGAATTAAAAGAACATTCAAAAGCTTAGCAAAAAAAATATATGTAATGAAACGGAATTTGTTTTAAGTTAAAAAAAAAAAGAAAGATTTTTATTTTTACAGCTTTCACAGCGTTTATAATGTTAAAATAAAAATATTATACGATTCTTTAACCAATTTTTTACATTTTTGCCATGCGAAATTCTAGGAGAAAAGAAATACTTCCTATTTAATTGAAGTTCTGAACGTTTGAAGAAACGAAACATTTTTTTTATTGTTTTTAGATCATATTTCAATACTAAACTAACTTAACTTTCGAATGAATTTATATGCTAAAAATTTGTAATCTGGTGATCAAGAGAGCGTAAGTTGCTAAGAAAATTCAAAATTCTCTTCAGAATTAGAAACGTCTTTTTTACGTTGGCTCTTTCTTTCTGCCCTTCTGTTTCTCCTTATTCAACATTTGTCTCTTTTTAACAATTTCTCAATTAACTCACCTTGCGCGATCCTGACAGCAGGCATTTTGATCCTCATGATGGCTCTCTTAAATTTGTCTCCTTGTAGCACTAATCAAGTAAACTTCACAGATCAATGAAGGAGGACCAGGGCGAGTTTTCCGAAGATACTTAAAAAAGTCACTTTTTCGTCCTCCTACTCTTCTCCTTCTCGGTGCTTTTTCGAAGGTCCATCCCCATTCGCATGGGTAAAAATAAAAACAAAAACTATTCCACAATTTACACTTTCTCTCTCTACTTCACTCAACTTCTTCACTGAAGTTCTCCTTTTCTTCCGGGGCGCGACATAGGGAAGAACTTCGTCAACTGACCTGCGACCGCATGGTCGATTTTTCGCGCGGTTTCCGGCTGACTGGTACCAGGTACCGCGTGGTACCCTGTAATCCACGACACTCGGGTACGATTATAAATTTTACAATGTCCAATTGTTAATGCGCTGTCATTTTCACAAACACTCAAAACTCCGCTGGCTTAACAAAAACTGAGGTAAAAAATTGAGTAAATTTTTAAGCGACAATAAACTAAAAAAAAATAGGTGATAAGATGTTGGTGAGATCAAGAAATAGATAAACTCGCGAACCGGCGTCGAAAATCCATTGGCACTTGACACATGTTGAGAGTTGTAAAGATGTAGCTTTTTTAAAAAAGTATAAACTTTTTGTAATAATTCGAATAAAGGAAGTGTCCTTGATTTTTTTTATTAATTGGGGTGATTTGGGAGACGTGGGTCTCGTGGATGGTCTCCTGGATGCGTGGACCAGCGCGGCAGCGACGACGATGGTCCAGCATGGGTCGTATCTCTGAGTGGACTGTGCTGGACGTGCGCCTAGTAGTGGCGTTCGGGACCTGGTCTCGGGCACTGCGATGGCTTCGGACGCGTTCGGTTCGGCTCGGCCTGTGCACCGAGGCCGGACACCCCACACGCTCTCGTGGGGTAGTTTTCACCCCCGGGTGGGGGTAACGGGACTCCCTCTCTCTGTCACGCTCCCTTCTCGGAAGACGCGCTTGACAGTGGCGCCCTCTCTCTCCCTCTCACCCTCTTTATAGGTAGATTTTCTCTCTTCGTTGATAGAGGACACACGTGAGAGTCTCTCTCTTGGACTCTCGCGAGTTCTTCTCTCGCGCACGGACGCAGGTTTCGGGAGATACGCCGACCCTACCCTCCTACGAAGGGAAAGGGACAGAATGAATTTTGAGCGGAGCGAGAAAGAGAAAGCAAGTGTGGGGAGAAAGTGGGAAGGAGAGAGGTTGCCTCTTCCTCGCGAGAAACAACAAGAGGGGAGAGAGGAGACCGTGGTTGAAAGACGCGCTTTTCCTGTTGGGATGATTCCGATGCCGGTCATCGCTCGGACTGCAGCGTACGGAATCACTGATCTACTCCGAAAAAGAGTTTATCAAGTGTTCAGAAAATTAACAAAAATAAAATACAGATTTCGGGAACTGAGATAAAAAGCGACTGGCAATACAGACAAAAATAAAATGCAATTTTACAGCTCCATCTTCATCTATTCAAAATTTATTCTAAATTCTACAAAAAGTGTTTAACATAAATATAAAGGTAACTGTAAAACTCATCAGTAGGAATTCAGCTAATTTTAACTATTAGATACCATTTTTAGATGACAATATTTTTATATTTTCTGATATTTAATATTTTCAGCCGAGAACTATAAGCTTCTATTATTGGTGTTATTACGCTATGCATTAAAAAATATATTTTAAAGAACCTCAGATGTACAGAAGCACATGCTCGATCTCAGTTTGGTATCTGTTTTCTCTGGACTATATTCGCTTTTCCTCTTCAGTCCTTATAATCGAGTTAATTTTAATCTCGATCGTTTATATTTTTAATCTAAGCATTGTGGTAACCTGGAATCATTACTATTTTGTTCTTCCGGTAAAAATAATTTGGTGCCACATTTTAATTTTAAGTCAGCGCTGTAACTAGCATTTTTGCGTCCAGTGCTAGTTGATCATGTATCCCCCTCACGCCTCCCTAATCGCGAAACAAATAGCACCGCGAACGCACCGGCGGTCAAAATTTGACTGATTCCATTAATCAAGCATGTTATCACTAAAAAATCATTAGTTCTATTGGCTGAATAAGCGGTATTGACGGATTCTTCTCTGATATTCTAATGTAGAAATCGACGTGTTTAAAAAACATGTTCTATCTTGTAACATTTATACTGAAATTTTATATCTCGGGAGAGATTAGAACCTTTGACATAGAAGATCGGCATGTTCCGCGATAAGACAGAGGAACCAAATGCGGATCAGGTTCAAATGTGGATCAGGGGTTTTTCTTTTATAAATGTGAATATTATTTGTTATATGATTAATGCAAATAGTTCATTATATATTACACTACATATTTGTGATTTAAAATGATTAAAAAGTTATAAATTAATAGCGTAGAACTTTGTCATTTGTTCAAGTCGAGACAATCATTTGATGTGAGAAGAAAAAAAAAATGATGCGTACACTATGAAAATAAAAAAAATGTATTACTTCTCTACTTATAATTTTACCTATAATAAGCCTAAAGCGCAATTACCTTAATAAGTAATTATATGACTGGCTTACTATGTTAATCGCATAATGATTCATTCAACGTCAGTTACTATTTACTCATTTTCGAAATAACTCAAGAGGTAAATGACAAGAGATCAATCAAATAGAACGGTCAGAATAGGATTGCAAGGAGTTTTCCTTCTCAAAGTCCCATATCGGGAAATACTATGAAATATCTAACTTTTGCTACATTTAATTTGAGTATTTACAACGAGAAAACCAGTAATTTTCTATTTTCTTAAATTCAAATTGGAACATTCCATATCCAATGTATTCGACAATATCATCAATCATAAAAATATCCAGAAGTGTTTTTTTTTGGGTCTGTTAAAGTCACTCGAATGCGAGTTGGTCAATATAAAATTTAAAAGTAGAATGCAAAAAAAAGTTGATTAATATGGGTATACTATAAAAGCTGTCACGATAATTATTATTGAAAAATATTTTAACAAATAAAAAATTACTATATACTTTCACAATAATATTAGGTTACATTAAAGTGATAAAATGGACATACAAAATTGAAAAAGAAATTTTATCTTCATAAAGGAATGGCATCTATAAAAAATTACATAAGTTATCCTGATTATAATGAAATTTAAACATTAAAAAACCTATGTGAGTATAATCCTGGCCATGCGAGTAAATCTGGGAAAGAGGTTAATTAATTTTTCCCAATGAATCGTCAAGAAAACAGAGATTGGAGAACTTCGCAGTTTTCTAGGAAGCAGCGTGAATTTGGATCTTTTCTTATCTTTACGAATCTTGTGACGTTTCCTTATTACTATCTTATCTTGATTTCTTTTTTTCTAAGAGAACGAGCATGTTAGATTCTCAAGTTCGCGAGGTAACAGAAGACTATACGGAAATTATTCGTGAAATGTTTTTCACTTCCCTTTAATTTTATTTGTGTCGCAAGTAAATATTATCTTTAAAAACTCTGAATATGCGTGAAATAAAATAAATATCTGGAAATATTTGAGTTTTAAATTGTGCAATATTAATAGCTTTAAGTTTGATATAGATGAATTAGAAACACTTTGTTTTCTTTACTTTTAAAGAATTTTATTTCAAAATTATTGACTAACGCGGGTTTAAATTTACAATCTTACCATAGTGAAAGATTTAATGATGTAAAATTTTAATTGTCTGGAAATATTCTCCCAAAGAAATTCGAAATGGTTCAATTTATAACTCTGGTAATTTGTTTAAATAGTATCGAACTCTGCAGTACAAATTTAAATCAGTCAAAATTTCATTGATTTAATTATGTAAGCATGTTTTTACCGACAAAGTAGTCTTTTCTCTTTATCCGACGAATCAGTATATACAGAAAATTGATTTTTTTAAATCAAGTTTAATAATGGTTCAATGGTCCCCTTATTCATTGCTTACTAATTTCTACTGAAGTCAATTAATTTTGTATCACTTTATAAAGTGAAACATTTTAGAACTTAAGGGCATGTGACACACTCAAATACCTATATTACCGACTTTAATTTTTCAGTTTATTGAATTATCTTTAAACTTAAGAACTTTTTTTGTAAATAAAATATCTGACTTAAACTTTAGAAAATGTATCAGAAGACCATAAACTACGTTTATATACTTGATTTGAAATATGGTCCCAGTTTTAATTGTTTTGAAAATAATTTTGAGCGAAATTCCTACTCAAATGAAGTACATAAACGTAGTTTATGGTCTCCTGATACATTTTCCTAAGTTTAAGTTAGATATTTTATTTCCAAAAAATTTCTCAAGTTCAAAGATAATTCAGTAAGCTGCAAAGTGAAGTCGGTGATACAGGTATTTGAGAGGGTAACATGCCCTTAAACTGACTGATTCTCTAAATGCAATACATTGAGTGAATCGTTAGAAATAATTATTTAATCTGTGTAAGTTAATGTTAAGATAGTGATCTAAAAATGAGTTAATCACTGGAAGTTACTGATTAGATCATTTTAAATTCCTGAGCTGATCAGTAGGATAAAATTGACTGAAGTGTTCAGTCAGTTTATACTGATTTACGAGTCTTAGAAACCGTATTGTCTACAACAGTCAAAATTAGTGCAAATCAGTCACTTTTTACTTGCTCTAGGATTATTATAATTATCAATGTTTTGAAATCGAAAAACAAAACGTTAAATAAATGACTGCGTCTATAGTCATCCCGAAAAATTCGTGGAATTGGAAAAGGAGATGGGGTAATCGTCCTGAAAATTCGGGACGACTAGTCAAGTTTATGAAACATATTCGACTACTCTTCCCGAATTTCGGGATAACAAGACACTTTGTAAATAAATAGAACTTGCGTTGTGAGAATGGGCTGTTATCAAATGCAAAAGAATATATTTTTTAAATTCAAACCCATATTACTCCAAACAACTGAAAATCTGAAAACGCCTGAGTCGCAAAGTAGGAAGAATTAATTATTGCATTTGTTAAATTAAGAAATAGTTTTATCTAATGACATGTATCAGCTTTGTAAATTTATTTAAAGCTTTTCATAGATTCAAAATAAATTTTCTGATAGGACTAAATCTCAAGGGTAAGATTTGTCCGAATGGCCAAAAAGTCCTTTGGAGATAATTTGTATTTTGCAGCACAGGTCCAACAGATGCGGAAGCGCCCTTTAATCTCAATGAGGCGCCTCTTGGATGCTTTACAAGGGACACGAACATTTTCCAGAATCCAGGTCTATCTTGCGTTCAACCCCGTAAACGTAAATGGTTGGTTGTTTGAAGTGTTTTAACAATCTCAAGAATTATGTGTGGCCTTCTGGAAAGTGTCTCCTCCATCTGTCCAGCCATGTCCTTCAAAACATCAAGATTTCCATTCATTTTTCCAAGAGTTAAAAATATTACTTTCAAAATCGGAAATAAAACTTCTTTTCTCAATAGTATTTGTTTAGCCAAAAGTAATTTACCTATATTAATATTATCAACAAAGAAATAATTCAGTAAATTTTCCATCAATTACCGGATTTAATATTTCTAAATAAATACGAATAAATGAAACGCATGCAATTAAGAGAAAAATAATTAAATTATTAAAATTTATTTCTAAGTTTAGAAATATTATTACAAAATCGAGGGCCCAGAATTCTAGGCTTCTGTAATAGTTTTTGACAAATTTATGGGGGGCTACTAAAAAATGTCTTTTTCGTTCAAAAAGCGATTATCAGGTACTGTAATGCAACTTTTTAAATATATTTTCGAATAAAATAAATAGTACATTGAAAAAGGATATTGAAGCCTAAAAAACTACCAGTGTTTTAGAATAAATTAATCATTTTCAGGATGGGCCTACTCTTCTACAGGATTTTTAAATTTAATTATATACTTTATTTGGCTGAGATTTATCAATGTATTTCCGTATAGTTTGAACTTGGGCTTCGAAATAGCAATGACTTTATACATAAATAGTCAGTTGTGTAATGCAATTTATATAGAAATTTAACTACTTTCTGAAGCCTAACTTCAAATCACATGGGAGGCATATATGAATTTTTGTACCCATAATAAATTATGATGGCCTACGCTCATATGCAAAGCTACTAGTGTAACCAAAAATGAGAAAATTCGTTTCGAAATTTGCTCATTTTTGGTTACACTAAATTGTTCTCCTTATGTCTATTCTCCATCAATAAAGGGGTAGAAATTTCTCTGAGTATGGCAATTTTTTATTTTATTTTATATTTGATTTGTTTTAAAACACATTTCACACATGAATCAATTTGATCTGGGCGATAATTTTCATTTTCTTATGATTTTTCTTATTTCCGCGTCGTAGAACATTTGAATCTGACAATTTCGCATTTGCTAAAACTTTTTATCCCGTAAATTCTTTAAAGCCCAAATTGTTAATTCGACGTGCTCAGAAGCAGAATCTAGAATGGAAAATAATGTTACGTGAAAAGAGCATATCAACCAATATTATTATAGTGCCTTTATCTTATTTTTGAAAAACGTTATTGAACTCCCGATCAACCTCTAGTAAGACAAAACTTTCTTTTTAATGTATGTTCCGAAAAGAGATTACTTTTGATATGCCACATGCTTATTTTCTTAGCTTACTACGTAATAAAAGTGTTTAAAGCACCTGAATCGCAACGCCGGGAGTGTTCTAAAATCGTAGAAATTTAATCGATGTAACAACTGATCAAACAACATGGTCAACAGGTCATCAAACAAATATCCAACTGTTATCGCGTTCGCTACTATTGTGTTCAAGGTTTGAATGAAATTTCAATAAAGTATGTATTGACTGACAAGAAAATTCTTTCAACTTTATGGAAGAATCGAGGAAAGAATATCTAATCAACTAATATAAGTTAGAGTCGAAGAAAGTGGGACTCATATCTTTTCCCTTAGATGATGGGCTATGCATTCTTACCATCAGTAGTGGACATTTTTCCTACTTAAAAAAAGTATTTTGCTTCCAAGCGCGGGTTTCGTTTCTATAAACACAAAAAAACAAAAAGCAAGTACAGACATTAAAGATTAAATATATTGTAATTAATAATATCCCCATTCTTAAAAAAACCCTCAAACTGGGCAAGAGAAGTAAATTTATTTGCTTATTTAAATAAAAAATGGTTTAAAGAATGTTGAAATTATTCATTTATCCTACATTCGAAACTTTCATTGAAAAAGGGGGAAATTATTAATTTTTTTTTAAATTTAAGCAACTACTATTTTAGAATTTTTAAAATAATAAATCTTTAATGTCAGCACTTGCTTCGTAGCTACTAAAAAGCTTTTTGCATGAAATCTGGGTTCCTTTTATTAAAAAATGTAAAATACTATTTTTTTCATCTTTTATGGGTCCAGTTTTTTAAAATTGTCAACAATTTTTATGTTTACTCTACATTACTTTTTCAGGTTTGAAAGCTGTAGGTTTCCGCTTGGGTTTCCGTCCTCGGCCTTTAGAAGAATTTGACGAAATCTTAGAAAGTTATGTGAATTTTTAATTTTTTTACGAGGTGCCTTGTCGTCCCGAAAATTCGGGATACTAGTCCATCCCCTTTTCGAAATTAGATTAGATGCTGCCATTTTTCCTAATTTTCTTAAAAGAAAAAAGACTGCTACAAGCCAGATGGTCAATAGGGTGTCCAGTCAAATCTTGATTTCTGGATTTAAAAAAATTAAAAGCCACCTTGAACTTCACCGAAATCCGGTAGCGTAGAAAAAATATTGTTGGTGAACACAAGGGAGGCTGGAAAAAGGCGGCTTGATTCACCGAAATTCAAAAGGTAATTTCCAAACTACCTTTTTTGTATAGGTATCAAGGTTTTTAACTTTATCATCCAGTTTTTGTACAATATAAAGACAAACTTATTTTTGATAAGTATCCAGTTAACATTTTAATTAAAATTATTTATAAATCTTAAATACATTTCAATCTGCAGGGTTATTATGAATATTTTTAAAGTTCTTTCAATTGAGGCTAAATAATTTTTACCCTAATTTCATGAAAGAGATCTTCTTATTTAAATTTGTGTGTTAAGAATGTTTTAAATATTAGCAATTTTAGATTTGTCTACATTTTTTAAATCTTTCTTTTTATATTTGAAAAGTAAAGTAATTTTAATGTTTTATGTGATAATATCTTTTGAGGTCGCTAAAAGTCATTTTTATGGTGAAAATCATAATTTATAATTTTTTCCCTCGTATTTTACACTTTTTAATTTTTTATTGTATTTTTAAAATAAAAAAATATTTAATTACATATTTAAGAGTCACTAATAATTTATATTTGAATATAAACATTTCGGGAAATACTTTTTACCAAAGAGAACTTGTGGATTGTATTGACAATATAACATTTTTTAAACTTAAAAATTGGTT
The DNA here is from genome assembly GCA_010014905.2 of Druon quercuslanigerum. Lineage (NCBI taxonomy): Eukaryota > Metazoa > Arthropoda > Insecta > Hymenoptera > Cynipidae > Druon > Druon quercuslanigerum. The sequence goes on along the minus strand of JAAAKG020198727.1, from coordinate 32,767 downwards.
AAAAATTTTGAAAAGTGAAGTGAATTTCATGCATGCATTCGATTTTTTATTTGGAAAACCAATTTTAAGTTAATAATTAGTTTACTAGAATTTTATTCGATCACAAGTAAGTGAAAAATCGAGGTTGATTTTTTTGAAAAAATGTAACTATAGTATTTACATAATCGATTTATCACTTGCAGCTGATCAAAAAGAATTTTTGTACACTATTTGAACGCTGACATTCCAAAAGGTCAAAAGCGCAATTATGAGAATTTTTAGCGTAGACAAAAGAGTTTCTCAAGAATCGACTTTTAAATTTAAGAAAAAAAACTTACTTTCTAGATACATTAGTGATGAATTGAAGCGCGACTTAAAACGTGAAAAGTTTGATTCGAATATGTTAGATTTTTTCTCCCAAGGGGCAAATTTGTACAACTTTGGACAGTTGATCAAACATCAAATTTTCAATTCAAGAACTTTTTTCGCTCGAGGCACATATTTCCTCAGCCCTACAAAAGCTGGTTTTCAAATAAACATAAAAACACATTTCAGTCACTTTACTTTTTTTCCAGATTTAGGCCATTTTAAAAGTTTTTTTTCGAAAATTGACATTGTAAATGTTTTGTAAGTTACAGTTACGAAGCAGGAACTTCAGAATATTTTAAAAGTTTAAGTGCATGACTTTAAGCCTAACCGAGGGGCTGACAATTTTTGTTCTCTAATTCTCTGACACACGTTCGCATGATTACTGTACATCAAAAATCCGAAAAATAAGTATTAGCTCAAAGTGGGTGCAAGATATTAATGTTGAGGTGCATAATTTTTCATTTAAACGAATCTTCGCTGACGAATTAGAAAACGAGAACCATATGAAACAACTTTGGCTTTTTCGGGGCGGGCTTATATTTACAGTTTATGGTCAGCACACATGGTCAAGTTAGCACACGTGAAGTTTACAAGACTGTAGCTGTGTGTGACTTTCAACGTTTCACGTACGAAAATAAACAGGGTCCCATGGTCACTGTTAGTATACACTATGCGAGCATGTTTCTAGAGTGTAATCTACGTGTAGTATATTATTCATATAAAGCCATTATAAAGCTGCCATAAAGATAAAATTAAATTATCATTTCATAATTTCAAACATTTCCATCGAATCATCGTCATAATCAAATATCTTCTACACAATTAAATATTTAAAGACTTCTTTTTTTATCAGTTGTAAACTACATACTTGAGAGAAAGAAATAAGGATTTTAATCTATCTTTTAATGGCGCTGATGTCACAAAAAATTGCGGGGAAAGTGGCAAACCTGAGGTGAGCGAGATTCCAAACAATGCATTAGAAACAATGATAATCTAAAATAATCTTCTAAGTCCTGCACGTTTTGAACCATTTTTATACCATATATGAATTAGTTCTAATGCCAAAAATGAACGGATTTCGTGCTTTCTTCGCACTGAACTGAGCATTGCTATGCTAAAATCCCACACATTCCCACATGTGTCGCGATTTACGTATGAAAAGATTCTGTGCGAAATTTGGAACATATTTTTCTCAATGTATTCTCAGTTAATATAAAATATGTAATTAAAAATATTAAGAGGAAACGGGTCCATAAGAACTTCTCTTTGAACCAAAATCTGAAAACAATTTTGTTTTTATTAAATTTAAAACTCAAAATTTCATATTGTGAGGAGATAAAAAATAAAAAACCCTCCTATTGTATTCATTTTTTATTCACTCGAACAAATTGTGGACAAAGTGGTTTAAATATTTTTGAGTTTTTAATCCCGAAAATAAAAAATTATTTATATAAGATCGAAATGAAATCTACTTTCTTATGAATAACTGTATGCAATGAGATAAGTCATTGAAAAAAATTCACAATTAAAATTTTTAAACTCCTTTTCGGGTCATCAGAGACAAATATGAAAAAAGGAAAAAGAGGGAGAAAAATGAAAAACTCACTTTTTCTTTATACTTGCTCATACTCTAAATATATCAATTTGGAATCAATCACAAAAAATTACCTTTGAATACGAAAAACAGCCTTTACTAATCCTGATCTTTTTTATAAATCGTATTCATTACATATGATGTTGAAACAATCAAAATAAAATTATATAAAAATAGGACATTTTTATTTCTGTCGATAAGTTTGTACTTACAAAAAGTAGCAAATAGATTTGCGGATAATTGCACAAAAATTAGAATGATAAAATTTTTCAGGAACTTTCTGAGTGAATTGACATATTTGGAAAAGTGATTCCCGAGAAGAAGAATTTTTCCTAAATTGTAAATGAAGTTTTTTAAGTGTCTAGATCTAGATATTCTAGAATCTAGATGTACATATTGTAGACTCTGTAGAGTTTATCTTTCGTCGGAATCGTGCTTCGCGCTTCGTTTATCCAGGCATGGTGTGTTAATTCCGGACACCCGTTACGGGGAGACAAACGTCCAAAGGGTGAAAAAACGGAGCGCGGACCATCTTGGTGACGATGCCCGCTCGTTCGGTCGCACTCGCTCCCCCTCTGGCCCTAACAACGCATCCTGTTCGGGGTTTTAAAGATTATTTTTACTTCGGGGCAAAAAAGATCTGTCTGGCGACTCTAAGGCGAACACATGTGTTCTACGCAACCGCGTTAAGACGCGATGCGTACTTTTCGATGGGTCCAGTTGTCTTTCTCGACCAATACCCCATATTTTTCTGTTTATAGCTATCCAAGGTCCGAGATGTAAAAAACTACGATTAAACAATCGCCAAATGTACCACCCCACACTGAGAACGAAGCTCGACGTCTATTATATTTGACTATAGTAGGGACACTGCGGTTCACAACCATGCACATCAAGCAGATTTAAGGAAATTTTTAATTACATTGTATTATCTGACATTTAATGTTCAAGGTGTAAAAGAATCAATGATTTCATTTTAAGTAACATACAAGCAAAATTATCTTGAAGAGAGTTAACATCACTCATACTTGATTTTCAAATTATTGTTTAAAATAATCTGCCACTAGAACTGTTTCTTGTATTTTTCTTTCTTCTTTCGTTTATAATAAATTTTAAATATTATTTTTAAGGATCTGACATTTTTTTAAATATACTCTGGAGACGCTGAAAAAAGCATGTCATTCTGAAACAAACGTTCTAAAATTTAATATGAAATTTGCGAAAAATTAGCCTGCAGAAGGAAAGGAAGATTTGAAAAATTCAAGGATTTTGAAGATTTTAAGGGATTTAAAGAAATTTGCATACGGTTGTAAAAAATAATTTTTCAATTTCGGAAGATATGGAACAATTTTATAGGAGCTACAAGGTTTTAAAATAGTAATAAAAAAAAAAAATTCGAGAAATGTTAACAGATTTCAAAAGATTTCAATGATTTCAGGGATTTTAAAAGCTTTTAAGGTGTTTTTATCCATTTTTCTTCGCATGATCCAGAATTTCAGGAAATATGATCAGTTTATATAAAATTTCACGGGATTTTTATCATATTTTTATGAATTTAAATGAATTGTTATTTAGGATAAGTGGGATTTTTGTAGGGCTTCAAGTATTCGAAGAGCTTTTCAAATATCTTGAGTATTTATTTTGAATGCATTTTGAATTTACCCTGAATTCTTATTAATTTATTTTGAATTCTTTAGAAATTCTCTTATATTTTTTATATATTATATACTTATATTTTTACATTCATTCAATTACTTAATACGCTCAGTTGCGACACTTCCTTAAGTTCTTAGTCTTTTCATCAAATTTTTTTCAAGACTTTAAGTTTTAATGAACTCATTTCGAACTTATTGAGTTCAATGAATTCTTCATATTTTTTTATAGTTTTTAATTCACTTGAATTCTGATGATTTTCATGGAATTTGCTTCATTTCTCTTAAATCTACTCTCATTTTACTGAAAGCAATGGAATATTTAAATATTTTTCCAATTCTTATAAATTTTATCGCTTTCTTTAATTTAATTTAAATTTAATTTAAATTTAATTTTGATTATTTTAATAAGAATTTCTGGTTACTTTAACCAGAATTCTGGTTACTCTAACCAGACAACATAGGAAGGGAATATTTAACCATAATTCTGGTTAATTATATCAGACATTTTTTGAAGTGTGCAAGTTTAAATTTCAAGTTCTGTAACAACCCTGAAATTAATCAAAGTATATATTAACATGTATGTGTAAAGATCTTCATTGCCCTTTTAATCTTACTCGTGAATTTTAATAGCGTGAATATTTATTTTCCTAGCAATATCCTTTATAAATATGTTGATCTTTTATCGGCAAATATCAATTAAAGGTTTAAAGTTTACCAAACTTTTTGTACTCGATCTATAATTTATTATTCCAGTCAGAAAGGCTTTCTATCCATAGATATGTTATTAGCCATTTCAATTCCGCAATGCGTTCAGAAAGGCAAATTAGGTTGCTAGAGAAAACATTATAACAAAAAAAGGATCAGTGGTGGGGTTGAAGTTAGCAGAGGGTCTGCGGAGAGTAGGGTATGCTGCTGGTGCGGCAGACGGCGACAATTACAAATAACGCCCGTAGCTGTTGATTTTCGTATTAATTTTTCACATAAAGTAGATTTCTTTGTTTGGCAAAATAGTAATGTAATGCTATTTTAGATTTAAAATACGTGCTTAAAGAGTAACTATGAATAAACAGTTTTGGCGGAAAAAGATATTATAATGTCTTTGGCAGAAATTAAGCATTCTCAGCATGTACTAAAATTCTTGAAGTACGAAAAAGATAGGTTTCAACAGGTAGCGTATTTCTTCAACTTTTGGGGCCATGATTTGTTTTTAGAAACGTTACACATATATTGAAATAGATTAAATCTTGCACCGTCACATACAGCACAGATAATTCATTTTAATTAATAAGAAAACACTTAATTAGTGTTGAAAATGTCTGAACTAATTTTTCTTCATTAGACTACACTCTCCAGAATTATTACATTGTATCATTTTTATTCTACAATGTTTATATTCTGTAAAAAAAAGGCAGTAATATGGAGGATGCCGTATCTCTCCGTACCTCTCTGCTACATATCAAGAATTAATTAAATTCTTTTTTATTTATCACATGCAAAATGGTTTCCATTAAAACAAATTAGACCTAATTTCACAATAAATTTAATTTGAAAATTTAAGTGCCCAGTGGAAAATGTACGATGAACCCCCAATGTTGGGCAACTATTAACCGGGCGGCTAGTGTACATCCCAATATATCTTACCAAATTGTACCAATGGAACATTGAGTGATTTAGTGACTGCTTTTAAAAATAAAATAAAAATTCTTTTGATGAAAAGATTGATTGAAGTTAAAATTTATTTTTAGGATTTTTCACAACATAGCTTCCACTGAACTACAAAAATACATCTTTTGTATCATAAATGTGTATAGTTTATATAGAAAATTTGTGATTTACAATTTAATCCAAAGTTTAATGGAATAATAATTATAATTACTATAATACTATTTTAATAGTAATTTAATTTCATTTAATTTCACGTGTAGACACAAATTGTCAAAATACTCAACATTATAATTATTTTGAAAATGTGTGGTTCACTTAGAACTTTAAGAACTAAGTTCGATTATGAGATACTAAGACTATGTGGCCTCTATGGCGGCATTTTCCCTGAACCACTGAATGTTACAAATAAAACATTTCACCATAGAAAGATGTATTTACTTATAATGATCAATTTTCTTCGCAAATTAATTATTAAATTTAATATTATTTATAAACTATTTAATATTAATTAAATAGAGTCGTTTATTCTAAAACTTGTTGAGAATATATCGCTTCTTATTTTAAAAGCAAAACTAGCAATAGTTGAGGCAAAATTTCCTATTACATTTCCGGTTAATTTCGAATTTATACTGGTGAAATTACTAAAAAAATAAGAATTCACAAAATGTTTTAGGGAGTCCTTATTTTCTAACTTATTTGCAAAATTTCTGAACATAATAGAGAATAAATTACTTACTATATTTCGGTTATTTCTCACTTTATACCGGTAAAGTTACTTAAAAAGTAGTGAAATCCCAGAATGTTACGTGGTTTCTTTATTCTCCCTAAGTGATTGGGAAAATTACCATGAAATGATATGTAATGGAAATATTTCATTAAAAACTAAATTTTTCCCTAAATAATAAAAAAATTCTTAATTTTATTGGAAAATAAATTTTCCTACGAAAAATAGGGTATTTTAACTACAAAATTGTTAGGAAAGCTGATCTATAGATCTAGGCTACATCAGAGTGTAAAATTTGGAAAGTTTACTTTACCACAGTTCTAGAACATGTTTACATATTAAAAGTTCATTAACCCGGGACAGGCCTTTTCAGCAAAATCATTTCGTCCTTCATGGAACTCAAAATGAAACCAGGACCCAACCCTTGCACCCAGAAGATGCTTATGCTCCATCCGGCTAGGGCTAGGGGAGGAGCTGGAAGACATGCTGGAAGAGATGCTGGATGAGAATTAAAGTAAAGTCCAAACTTTCAAACACCCTAGGCAAGGGGTCTCTGTCTCCGGTTATATTTGGTATCTGTCTCTTGACGAGCACACATGCTACATTGGCGTAGTCACGAACGGACGTTCGGTCACCAAATTTTTTTCTCTTTCAAGAGTCATTCTCCGCTTTTTAATGTGCCTTTCCTGTATTCGGACGACGCGACGCCACGGAGAGAGAATCTGGAGAAAGAGAAAAGCCAGAAGTGTAAATTCACAATCTCACGTCATGAAATAACGCCAACCTCCTTCTATTAAGGCCTATCTATTGAATACAGAGCCGCGAATCAAAGGGAAAAAAGATCTTCAAAAGGCCGGATAAAGAAGCTAGATGGCCGGAAAGAGGAAACTACGCACTTTTTGTCTTGAGAACCCTTGATAATTTATTTCCCTACGTGTGTATTAAATACTTTATTTTAGGACTTTTCAACTTCTTAGGACATCTTATCACAGCTGGGACATTTTTTTTTTTGCTTCCTTAAAGTAGAACCTAACAACATTATTCGTTTGAAGCTACCCGCGACACTAAAAAATATTAACATTATTTTAAGCTCGACTATTTTATTCAATTTAATTAAACAGTGTACATAAAGTTTTAATAGATATCTATAAGTGGGAAATTCAGTTACTGGACAGCATCAACATTTTCATCAGGGACCTTCAACAATTTTTCGATTAATTTAAAAAGCAGTGTTCACCATTTCTGCTCTTAATTTGAATATGACATCAGGCTTGGATTTACCATAGGGGCAGCATGGGCAGTGTCCCGGGCGGCAAATTTCGAAGGGTGGCGAATTCGAACCGAATTTTTTTTTAATTAAAAAAAAAGTAAAATTTTCATTTTATTATCACGAATCAATCACGAATCGATTGAATTTTAATCATTCTTAACATAATTTTAGTCATTATTTCGTAAAAAAGGCGGCACTTTTGTTATCTGCCAGGGCGTGGGCAGATTCTGAAACCCGACCATGCATGAAATTTCTCTTTGTGACGTTATATGTGAAGTTTATGGTTAAAATGGTTTTTCAGCATTTTGAAAATTCAGGGAGTTACAGGATTTTGGAACCTGACGTTTTGGAATAGCCCGCATATCTTCCAAACCGTTGACTAAATCTCAATGGTTTTTTTAGGAATAGCGTATCAGTTATAATTTCTTATTTTAATTTTTGGTTCAAAAGCATATTTTTACTCTTTTTTATATACAAATATTTTGATTCCTTATAATTTTCTGCAATGATGCAAATCAAAACATCATCGACAGTCTGTAAATTTCGGAGATATTAATGTTTCAGGGCGGCGGACGTCCTCAATATCCACAAAGAAGAAAATAGGAGTCTTGTGAGTAATTTTTTATTATTACCTGCTGGTATAGATAACAGATGAATATTATCCTTAGCAGGAGGTAAATTGTTCGTTATTATCTGGACGCACGTGTAAACAGTGAATATGACAGTAGTGAATATCTCAAATATTAAACATTGAGGATTGTTCGTTTTAAAGTAAAGTATTTTGAAGATAAAACTACTTGATTTTATAGACAACGTAATATTTGATCATTACATAATATGTCTTTATTTATATTATTTGTTTTTTGAAGTTTTGCTCACTATTTTATACACTGCAACCTCGCAGCAAGAGCCTTTTCATGACTTTGGCTCTTGTTGCGGTTTCAATTGGGGTTCAAAAAAATATTAAAAATGCATAATCAGGTCAGGTCGAAAAGGATTAAAAAAAAGTTAAAATATTGTACATCAGAAAACATAGTTCCTTGCTGAAACGTGATTTTGTAAGCAATAAATATTAATTTTAAAAAAAAGGATGAAAAACGATAATAAAATAATAAAATTTAAAAAAAAAACAAAAGAATAATTTCATACAATATTCACGGGGTTTTATTTTTAATTAAATCATACATATTAATTTTTAGTTTTCATTGTATTAGAAAATAAATTAAACAGTCAGTTGATTGCCAAACAGGATCCATATAATAAAAATAAAGTCGTTTAGAAAATAACAATGAAATAATGATTGCGTTATTTTTGGCATTGTTTGTGGATTGGCCCGGAGTTTTTTTCTGTGGAAACCAGAAATCACTTAGCTTTCGCCTAATGATTGCTTTTATCGCCTTCGATGAATAACGCTCTGGTATTTCATTCCAGACAGTCTTCCGGGTGTACGCGTGCTCACTTTATCAATCATTTAATGAAACCCGTCGTGCAACATTTGACACAAGGCCAGCTACAGGGTTCATTTTTATTCTAAGCAACTTATTCTTTTTTATCTACAAGTTTAAACGTTTCATCGTAAACAATACAAACCAATATTTTTTTAATGTATCAGAGTCTCAATTTTTTTAAAGAGTGAGAAAAAATCATATAATTAGTGAGTATTCCGTACCTCATAGAACATAAATCAAAGGGTTCATGTTTAGGTTTTAAGTTTTATGTTGCATGCGGTAACTATACATTTGGAATATCACCTATTTTTAAATTTCTTTCCATTTAAGTATATTATAAAAAATGCAAGTATATTTTGGTCAGAATGAAAACTTTGAAATAGTTAGTATATTCTAAAATTATATAAATATACTTTTTCTAAATGAATGAAGTGCATTTGCAATGTTAATTGAAAAATATATAGAATCGTCTGTGTTCTGAAAAAGGAAGCAAGAACTTATAATAAACAATATATTTTAACACGCTTTAGAATCAAATGGATGTCATATATAATTTTCAATTAAAAAAGAGATTCAAATATTTTTAAACAAGGAACAAAATTATGGTAATAAAGAAATTTTTTTTTATATTCTCGAAAAAACAGGAGTTTCCCAACGAATCTACGAAATTACGATGTGCCCGAGTGCAAACCATTAAAAAACGATAAATGGTCTAACAATCATCAAATTCCATGGCTTTCTCGAACATTGCGGATCTCGTTCACGTTCGTTTGTTTTGGTTAAAAAACACCCCTCTGAAAATCAGTGGATATAAAAAGTATCGTCGAGGCAGTGCGTTTTCTCACGACCGGATGATTTTTTTAGGAAAAACTGCGGGAAAGTCGCGCAGCTTTAGGTTGATTCCATGCCTCCCCATATTGGGCTTTGCCGGCTAACAACCTAGCAGTATTTCACATTTTTTTATCGAGAAATTTTTTTACACCTTCCGCTGCTCCTCGTGGAGAATCTGTGCCAGTTGGGGTACCGTAAGGCTTTTTTCCCTCTCCACAAAACACAAGGTGTTTCCGTCCTCGTCTGGTAGTTCCGGTGCCCATGAACCTCCCCTACGACTCTTTTTCCCATTTTCTCTCTTGCTCTCATTTCTGCTTTCGCCCTCTTTCGCCCCGCTCCCCACTCCACGCAGACACGATACCCTAATCATAAAAAAATGTCGAGAGCCTCCACGCACTCGCGAGTAATGTGTACGGGGTCCATGGAATGCACCTAGCGCACCTTGGGTTACACCCCATAGGAATCACAGCGTTTTTTAACACGTGTATGCGTGTGTTCTGCAACGAAGAAGAGAATAGTGGCGAGAGAGGAAAAAAGTAAGAGAGAGTATAGAAGGGAAGAGTCGTGCGAAAGTAACATTGTGAGAATTTTTTTATGCAAAAATGGACATGGGAAAAAATACCTCCCGACCACCGAGTGGATCTTCAAAGGCAACAAACAGATCGATTGATAAAGATATTCTTTGCGTTACCAGGAACGCGCCCGCACGTTCGTAAACAAATTGCGACATTATTCATTAACATAATGCATAAATGAGTCTAAAGGATTAAAGACAGTCAAAGGGAAACTTAATCGGATGCAACTGGACTTGACCTTTTACATTTTTAATGCTACTTCTATCCAGAAATTTTTCTAAGAGTTTTCTTCTTTCTCTCTAAATTTGAATTATTTAAGAGAATTCACGAATTTTTAGTGGGGAGCTATTGAGATTTTATTCAACTTTCAATCATTTGTAATGCCAAGTAATGGAAAATTTATAGAACGAATACTAGTAGAATTTATTGCAATGTTCACAAAACTACATTTTTTTCAATTTGAGCCAAATCGGTTAATATTTAACTATGAATTTAGGGACTTAAAGTTTTTCATCGAATTAACATGCGAAACCGGGCAAAACTAAAAAATCGATATTAGTTTTGATGCAAAACAAAAGCACCCACCTAGATTTTAGGACCTAATATATCTGTATGGGGATCTTGAAATATCTTAATAATCCAAAACTTGAAATTTAAATAAAGATCATATTGATCGCGTTTTCAATGAGCTTAAGAATTATAATTTCTATAGTTTTATCGATAACTGATAATTAAAAATAGTGAAAAAATCGAATAATTTATTCTAATGCGAAGAAAGTACCAGATGCAAAATTTCTGCATACCGAATACCAAGCAATAAATTCCAATTGCTTGGGATTAAACTTTATTTTTTTAATGACTTGGAAAAAAATCAATCTTAAGTATAAGAAGCTTTATTTAAAACAAAACTTGATTATATATACCATATAACTTTTTCGAGATACGTCAAAGAAAATTTACCGATCGAACTTAAATTTTGTGTGTGGCTAGCTGACCAGCGCTAAACTTGGACTAGGTCAGTCTGTGAAGGTGATAATTATGGAATTTAGTATGATAGTAGTAAGTAACGTAGTAAATTCTATAACTGCAATCAAAAATGGTGTATATATACTTATATCGCCGTAAGTTCTACAACTTTATAAAACCTGTTACAGTAGCAAAATTTATTGTGATGTAAATTGCTTTGAATTAGCTAACTCGTTTCGCTCTAGTCACGTTATAGTCAGGGATCAAGAAATTTATATGAGAAAAGTGAGAAAGGGAAGTGCAAGAGAAGGAGTAAGGGCAGGGTATAATATATTTTTATATCAATTTTGAATTTCTGTGCTGCTGATCAATCTCTCTAGCAATCATCCAAATCAAAGAGCTTCACAAAGTTATATCACGCGGGCCCATTAGTATCCGAGGTCTATAGTTTCATACGTCTCTCACTCCGCTGACACTCTTCGTCAAACATCTCTTATAAGATATTTTGCTCCACACTTTTCTGTCGTGATATGCAACGATAGCTTTTTTTACGTTCTAGGCACACTGAGAACTGCAAATAATAGAAATAAGTTTTTTTAAATGAAAAGTGAAAATTCTTATTTCTTACCAGATAAACGCGAAGCTTGATCAGGAGTGAATATATGGATTGAACGACTAAAATTGTTCTTCTATGAAAGTTCTGCTGTCTTTTGAAATTATTTTCCATCACACGAATAATTAATTGCAGGGAATAAAAATGGGAGGCCAGATCTTAATTTCACTGTTAAAATCTTTAGCCACAAAATATTTCAATTTTGCAATTATAATTATCTTTTTACAATTCAGCAAAAGCGACTATTATAAACCTCACATTTATCTAAAAATTGTTTTAAGACTACTTGAGGAGCAAAACTTAAAAAATTAATAATTTAATCGCGCAAAAAATTTTTTTACCAGATCCCAAAAACGTTTGTCAATATGATGTACCGATTCTATTATTTCTTATAGGAAAATTATTAAATAAAATAATTGACACGAATAAGGTCATTCATCTGCTTTTGTTTTGGTGTAAGATTACTAATCGTCGACGTATATTGTTGAAAAGGATCTCTGAGAAGGATCCTGAATCTGTGTCTCTTTCCTTTTTCTTCTGTCTCTCTCATTCTATTAGATTTGATTCATTCAGCACCACGCGAGCCAGAAGCACTATAAAGTATGACTATAGGTATACATTATTGTATAGCTATAGTTCATCCGCGATTCTAAAACGGGACCTCAAGCCGTTACTCGCTAGAGTGGGGGGTCTTCTGCCTCTGGACGGTCCCCTTTCCTCCCCTCAATTTCACAGCATCCTTCTCTCATCCTCATGAGTCTCGTGACTGAGCTACCCCACTCCTGCAATCCCTAGATCTTATAGCCGCCCCTTCCGTAGCGGCAGATGGCCGGCCAAGGGGTAAGAAAAAAACGTGAAACCAGAAGAAAAAAAGAGACGCGGCGAGGTTTATAAAAAGCGATTGAAAAACGGATGAGGCCCGGGGGCTGATGCTTTCCGGACCACGTGTGTTCTTACCGAAAATTCATGAGAGAATGCATCTACAGTCTGCACGTCTTTTTCTGGATTCTGCTGGATTCCAGAGTTTAGAGTTCGCACCGCTAGCACTGCCTTGACTAGCTTTTTCAAATCTTCATTTCTCACCCCTCTTGCCGCTCGTTCGATTTTGCCCTATTTTCACTAGCCACCCTCACTCTCTGATTTCTCGATCAAATTTCGACCATTCATCCGTATCCTCTTTGCCTCCTTAATTCTCGTCCTCATATCTCGAGGACGAAATCGGCGATATCGACATTTTCAATTCACTTCTCGAATGTCGTTTGGCTCTCAGTGCGAGAGATACGACCATTGATCTTTATTGTCAAATATCGACCAGGTGTGACCCAAATTTTTTAGACGACTTGTCGCGACTTTCGACCAATTGTTCTGGGATTGTCGTCCCTCCCAGAGAATTTAGGGATAATCAGCTGGATCATTACAGTTTTTCAATAGCGACTTTCATAATTAAGATCCTTAGATTAAAATTTATATAAGGAAATTAGGATAGATTTGATAAATTGTAGTATTCATAAAACACAAGAGTATTAATCAAGACCAAACCAGCAACAAAACACGGTGTGAAACTGCATGAATGCAAAAGAAGATCCATATATTTAGTAAATATGGGTAAATATTATTTACCTTGTAGTATACCTTGTTGTATAGGAAAATTTTATGGTACTTTATTGATAATTGTAACAGTGTAATTTGTAATTTACCTAATGACATTACTATCTTATTAAGATTTAATGAAGTTAGGGGACGAACATAAATATAAAATATAAACTCTGTTAAATAAATAAAAGTGGAACCTTATTAACGAAATTAGATTTAGATAAAAGAACCTGTTGATAACAGAAAGTATTTTAGTTTTACAAACATAAAATATTATAATTTCTTTCAGGCCTAAAATTTTGCATAGCCCGACACACTTTGTGTAGTCCCAATAAATCAAAAAGTGTGCAATGGAAAATTAACTTTACTTTTTAAACGAACGTTCTAGTTTTAAACTAAGATTTTAAAAGTACTAAAAATTACTTCAATTTTTATTAAAACTATTATTCTTTAGTCTAAAAAATATTAAAATTTCTATTCACTTATTGTAGCGCTTAAAGTCTTTTCCCCTTTTCTCGTTTTCCACTTAAATTCCACTTTTTTATTATTATTATTAGACCATTAAGCCGTTTCTCTTTCGGGGTAGGCGTGACTCACTCGATAGGGAGGGGAGTAGTGTGAGGAAGAGGTTCTAAAATTTTTAGATTGATCTGGAATTCTCGCGTTATTTATTTAAATAACACGTTCACTCCGCAACTTAAATGTGAAAATTCAAGTTTTTTGCTGAAAATTCATATCATCTTGTAGAAATTTGACGTTTTTTTTAGTGAAAAATACAATTGTCTGGTTAAATATTAATCCTTCTTAGTTTAAAATAAATATTATTATCAAAAAATTATTTTTTAGTCGATACTTTAAGATTTTGGCGTGTCAAGATTTTAGTGAAATTTCGTCGTTTTTATAGAAAATACATTTTTTTGCTGCAAAATGCAACTGTTTTGGTTGGAAATTAATCTGTTTTGGTTTTTCGTCGTTGTTAAAAGTAAATTTTTTCATTGGAAAATTAACCATTTAGTTCAAAATTCACTCTTTGGTTAAAAAGTAAATTTTTGGTTGCAAATTCTTATTTTCGGGTTAGAATTCAACTTTTTATAAAACAAATTAAATTTGAATATAATTTAAAAAAAAAATAAAAAGTATACTATCACAGTTTTTCTTAGAAATGTAACGTTTTAGTTTGAAAACAAATGTATCTGTTTTGCTAAGGATTCCCCCTTTTTTTGTAGAAAATTAATCCTTTTGGTTACAGATTCATCTTTTTGGTAGAAAATGCAATTACTTGGTTAAAAATTCAAGTGTTTTGTAGAAAGCTCGAATTTTGGCTTTAAAGTTCAACATTTTGGAGGCTTTTTTTGCTCTATTGACTGCAAATTCTTGCATGGCACATGCTCTTAACTGTGGTGTTTCCTGCCCACCACAAAAATAAATAACCATCCAATCCCTATAACCTATCGACTATATGTTGTTGCACCCTCGATGCACAAAATAATTCTGCCCCTGCTATCTGCAACAGGATCTTTTTTGCGTAACTGTAAAGGATCCTAAGCACCGGCTACCCTGGCTCTCGACTGACCTAGGATGGATCTCAGGTAGAAAAATCGAAATTCGTAAAAAAACAGTGAGAAGCATAGCATCGCCATAGAGGACGCAGACCAGCTGACCAACCGTGGGAAGAGGTGATCCCTGACTTTTTTCTTTCACTAGAGGATTTAAGAAAATTACTTTTAAATTGGCGAACCCCTAGTCTCTAAAAACACCGGACAGGTATCGTCTAGCCTAGCCTGATGCGCTTCCGGAAATCAGTCTTAGAGTCAAATTAGTCCCGCTGTTCCAAACGGGATGTCAGGATCCGTAAAGCTAAGGTTAAGTGCCTTTCTGACAGTTGATCCAGACTCCAGGAAACTAAAATCAAACCAGGCGCGGTCAACAAATACTGAGATTTATTCCTATGCACTGTAAATCATTTTACAGTGCTTCGATATTAAAAGAAATGAAACTTCAATTCCTTAAAGAGATGAAGCTTGACCAAATTAGATCACTGGATTTGCAATTTTTCAGAAACAGTTATTGATAATTTTATTAAATAGAGAATAATTATTAATATAAATATTCAATATTTCCTTTATCCATTTTGGGTGCACCTTCCTTTATTTATATCTGAATTAATTATGTTAAAGCATGTCACGAACGGATTTAGTATTAAATCTGAACTTCTTTTTATTAACATATATAACCGTATGTATAGTGTTTGTTGAGATAAAATTTGGTTAACATTTTCAAAAATTGCGTTTAACCCAATGCATTCTGAGCTTACGAAAATGCATAAGCTAAGAAGACTGTAATAAACCAATAACTGTGAGTCAGAAAAGAGTGATGAAAATTGATAAAACGCCATTTTTATGTTTTACAAGAATTTCTAGCGAAAAATATCCAGATATTGCGATTTGTATTGAACGAATATAAGCTTTTATGAAAAAAGAACACGATGATAAAAACAAATAAATATAATTGTCTGCATCATCTCTTTTTACTCTTCATCACACTTTTTAATACATCCGGGATTATCTATATTTTTTTTAATTAAGGTATTTAAACTTTGTGTCATTTTCAAAGGAAAAAACTTCAAATGTCATCTCTTCAAAAATAATAATATTTCCCGCTTTATTTTTGTAATTAACTTTTAAAGAGGCATCTTCTTCGTCATTTAAATAAGTGTATTTCTTTTATATGTGAAGTTCGCTCTAAATTTTAAGATTTTTAAACATGATTTTCGTAATGAATTTTTCTATTTTTGATTATTTTCGAAAAGTCAAGATTACAAAAATATTTTTTCAACACTTAAATCTTCAGTTTAATCAAAATTTTTATACTTTCCTTAGTCATTGTAGTGAATATCAATTCTTCATATTTAAAGGTTTTCTAATTATAATTGCTTGCTGAGATTTTCAATCCAATTCGAATTTATATTACTTGAATTTTTCTAATACTAATTCTATTTGTATCATTAATGATTTTCAAAATTTAAACTTTGCTTTCTTGAAATTCGAACTTCATTGTGTATTTTTTTATTTGGATAATTATTTAATTTTTTGATGTTATGACATTAAATTATTAATATGTCCGCTTGAACACATGTAATGTTGTTCAAGGCTTCTCGTTCAATTACCGAAGTTAAGCATCGCTTTTTGCTCGGATATTTGGTTGGGTGCGTCGAATAGATATGAGGTGCTTTTATTAGTTTTTATACATAACTCCTTTACTCTCGAACTACTGCTAATCCTTACTTCATGTTTGACAATACAGAATGTAATGAGATGTGAGCAGTAGCAAGCTTCTAAAAAACATTAATTCTTTCAATTGTTTTCCATCTTTAAAAACTTATTACACATAAAAAAGAAATTGATTTTCACAATGTTCTTCCAAAAAAGATTTTTTCGACCAGTTATGTTATTTTAAAATTTATTTTATGCTTAAAATTCTTCGCTAAAGGATTGGAAAATAATTACTTTTAATGTAAGGCTTAAATTTAAACAAATTTTTTAAAAATATAAACAGTATTTGCAGTCTAATGTAATACTAGCGGGTTTCGGCATATTTAAACAAAGATAAAGGTAACGATGCAGATGTGCTAGAGACTAAGAAATTAAAAAGACAAGAAAAAAATTAATTAACAGAAAAAATTTGGTTAAAAATCTTTTTAAAAAAAGTAGTGAGACAAATGTACCAGTTGCAAAAAGTGGCTTAAATTTACCTCTTTAAAAAATTGATTATTCTATAGAATAGCTGCTCTATAAATCTATTCATTGTTTGATTTTTTGCTCTACTTATTTCAAGAGTCGGAAAAAATATTGAGAAAAACTAAATCGAAAAATGGAATATGTGAGAAGAATGAAAAGGTCGAGGCACTGAGCTCTGCTTTTTCAAAGCCTCTCGACAGGGTAAGCGATGCATTTTTCGCGCGTTTAAAAATAGGTGGTCGCTTACAGAGAACTGGCCAGGGGTCAGTCACTCCTTGGCGCAGTCTGATTAAAATAGCCACTGAAACGGAAAAAAATAATTTTTCTTTTCCGAGAAACTACCAATATTGCGTTACACCGCAATTCCATTGATTATTCTCTTTCTTCCGCGTTAAAATATTGAATTCATTGTTTTTCGAACTCAAAATATTGTATAAATGAAAGAAAATCCTCAATTTCATTATTAAATTCGATTCTCTGCATTAAATTTTTTTTATTTATAACTGAGAAGCACAAACAAGCTTCTTTTGTATTCTAGTTTTAAAATTACCTTACAAACCAACATTACTGCAAGGGTTCTGTTTTTCTTTGACATCGCATGGCATTTGAATATCATTAATTTTTCGAGACAATATAATTGTGTGTGTACAAAGTAAAAGATAAAAACACTAATTCTAGGAAATCGCTTGAATCTTGAATCCAATCTGACGAAAATTGATTTGAATGCATATTTCTTATTCCACTAAATTCAGCACTTTTTTGCGTCTTTATTTATTTGTATTTGCACACGCATTAAGAAAATTTCATGGTATTAGGATGCTTGTGAAATGTATAATAAATTTTTTTTATAATTCTATCGAAATTGCATTTTGCACTCGTTTACACATTGACTGCAATCGAATTTGCTCTGTTTAAGATAATTTTCAGAGATTTAAAACTAGAAGCAAAAATCGTGGATATATTTGGAACATTCCGAAACGAAGTCGTTAGCTAAATACACACGATTTTGTCAAAAAGTTGAATCGTGACCATAGAGGGTATTTCGGTACCACAGAAAACTGCCCTCTCTTTTGCTTTCTTCTTGATGGTTCTTACTTTCTTTCTTTTCTCCTTTTTTTTTCTGGACCGATAGCAAGGTCCGAATCTGCAGAGTCAGTTCTGTCAGATTTTTCACGGTTCCGATCCTTTGTAGGGGGCGCTGCCCGGTTGTCATATTTGCCTATGATGGACGATTCTTACAGGGCGAAAGGACGCAACGGGGACAAACAGATTTTCGGGATGACGAACGCGTTTCATTCATTGATTCAGTTGCTGGCCGCACCACATTTAAGCAATCCGACTGATTATAACCGGTCGGATAGCTGCGAACGATTTGGCGTTCCACGACTGCGAAAATCGATCACCATGGGCCTGTCTTCTAAACCTTCTTAACGTGCCTCTCCCTCTCTTCCGGCTTCGGCCAATGACGAATGCCAATTTGCCGGATGACTGTTTCCAAAAGAATTTTCCCAACAATCAATTAAATTAGAAAATTGTAGAAAGAACTAGAGCTTCTTGCAGACAATACATTTCTTTATGACAGCTTCATATATTTTTCACCTAAAAATATCCACCATTTTTTGAATAAACAGAAAAATTATATTCAATTCAATTGATTTTCCATGTATACCCATCTCGGGTTTTTACAGCAGGAAAATGATATATTTTCATAAAATATGTGTTAAATTGTTCTATTTTCATTCTTCTGACTTCTATTAGCAAACTGCATCGAAATATGAGAAGTCCCAGGTGATTGGAAAAAAGCGATTATCCTGCCAATATACAAAAGAAAGGGAGATAAAAGCGACTGTAATAATGACATAGGGATCGTAAGTAAAATATACTCAAAGAGACTTATTCGTAGGGTAATGAAAATAACAGAAGAAAATATTTGGGAAGTCCAAAGTGGGTTTATGCCAGGAAGTGAAAGTGGGCAAAAAAGTTTTCTGTGCACTTGTTGACCTAGAAAAAGCTTTCGACAAGGTAGATAGAAGTAAACTTTGGGAAGTCCTGAAAGAGTACGGACTACTAGGCTCCTACAAGCTATAAGAACAATATATATGGGTGGCAAAGCGAGTGTAAGGGTAAATAAGAAATTGAGTGACTGGTTCTATATAATACAAGGCGTTAGACAAGGATTATGTCTTCATGGCTATTTATGTAATTTATGGACAAGTGTTTAAGAATAGCTCGCAGATGATAAGGTTGTCATGGCAGAATCCATCCAAGACTTCGAAAGAATGTTGAATAAATTGAATGCAAGCATGAAGAGCATAGGCCTCAAAATTAACGTAAATAAAACAAAAACTGTGGTGTTCGAAGGAAAGAGTGAGAAAACAATATGCAACATTGCATTAAATGATGAGAGAATCGAGCAAGTTGATAAATTCATATACCTTGGTAGCGTATTTACTAGGGACGAAAAGATAGATGAGGAGTTAGATAGACGCATAAACGAAGGTAAGAAGGTTATTGGTAAAGCAGGCCCCCTTATCAGAAGTAAAAATACATCAAATAAGGCTAAAATGGCGATACATAAATCTATATTTGTACCGACTGTACTATACGGCAGCGAGACATGGACCCCTCAAGAAAAATATAAAAGTGAAATTAACGCGATTTACATGAGATTCTTGCGCATAATATGCGGAAAAACTCTGTTGGACAAAGTGAGCAACGAGATAATCCTTAAGGAATGTGGTGCGGAAAAGACGCTAGTTGACACATGGGAAAGAAATCGGTTAAGATGGTTCGGGCATGTTGAGTGAATGAAGAATGAACGACTAATTACGAAACAAGTATATCAAGGTAAAGTAAATGGCAGCGTGCCCAGAGGCAGACTGCGGAAAGAATGGTTAGAATGTGTGAATGAGACCCAAGTTAGAAGGGACATAAGAAGCCATAGAAAAACACGAGAGTCTGCATGAAAAAATGCATATATGCGTCTATAGACGTTAAAGAAGCTAGAGAAGTTTGCCAGGACAGAAAAGTATGGCCGAAAATAGGTTATGAGAAGAGTGCCAGTAGAGTGAATGACGTCTAAAACAAAAGACCTTGGTCACTAATGGACCCAAGTGGGAACCTCACATGACGACTCTGTGAGGATCTTCACTTGGCGTGATTGCTAGAGAGATTGATGAGCAACCTGGGTCGGAGCAGTGTTGCGGAATGAATATGTTATTTAAATAAATAACACGAGAATTCCAGATCAATCTAAAAATTTTGTAACCCCTTCCTCACACTACTCCCTTCCCCACCGAGCGAGTCAAGCCTACCCCGAAAGGGAAACGGCTTAATTGTGAAAATAATAATAATAATAATAGTATAGGCCATATATACATTTCTTTGTGATCAACCAAGAGATACTACTTGCTTTTATTTCTCGCAGTAGTTCAAATGAAAGAACTGGGATACAAACATTTTTATATTTTATTAAAAAATAACTTTCGTATGAAATTCAAAGAATTCAAAAACACTAAAGTTTCAATTATTTTATAAAACTTAAAACTCGAAGCAAAATAGGAAACATTCTCCAAAAATTTACATCGAAATTCTCAAATAAATTTCGTTATTAAGAATCAGTATAATCCTCCACTGATCATAAAGCAATTTTTATCAATGTTCTAAACTCAAAACAGTAATTTGTAATTTTTTTGTTCCTTTCCTTCAACTTTTTCCAATAGGTTATTTTCATGTTTGAAACAAACAGGTGGTTTCAAAAAAGACTTTATGACGTGTACAAGCGGATTAAAACATTGCATGTAAAAGATATTTCAATTATTATCCATTAAAAAAAGAAATAATAGCTAAAGCTGTTTTCTGCAATTTTTTATGAACTAATAGTTCTTCGGAGATTAAAGAAAAAAATATATTTATTCTAATCTCAAATGGTATTGTTGTTTTTCTAAGAATTTCAATTTGTATTAATATTGTGAGACAATTTTCCTTTCTTTTAAATAAAGGCTCTATCAACATTTGGAGTTGAACGGTGATCTTAAAAAACTAGTTCGCATCTTTACTGATCTGCATCTTTCAATACATTATTGTTTTTGGAAAAAATTATTGCGATTGTGTAATTCGAACCTGCTCTATTCATGGGTGCAAAATAATAATAATTTTAATTCTTTATATTAGGACTGTATATAGGCCTGAAATTTATGAGCAATTGAAGCAGGCGAGAAATCGGATGAAAAAACACACCTATACGCATAGATAGGGTTTTGAGCCGCTTTTCGGCCTAAAAAAGGTCGCTTTCTTGTTACAGTACAACCATTAATTAACGCAATCGATAGATGTTTTTGATAATAATTTGATCATTCAAGTTTTGTCTATCATTTTTTTATATTCTTAATAATAATAATCTTCTGGTAAAAGTTAGACCGAACTGGGCAAGAATCAGGACAAAAAACGTCTATATGTACATAGGTTTTCTTTTACTTGGACACGAATAACCACCTATCTGGCTTACCTTTATACATAGGTATAAAACATTTTTTCACAGAAATTTATTTTTTTAATTGTGAATTCAACGGTATAAAATAGTATTTTTTAAATAAACAATGTAGATAGAGTCTTTCTTCAAAAGTACAGTAAGATTGCTTTGAAAAAACCTCAGATTTAATCAGCCTCTCTCTGATAGAATTTTTTGTTATTTAAAAGTTTTCATGAATTCCCTCCCTTTAACGCGTAAAAATTTGTGAGCAATATCATTAGAGTCCAATTCGAAACTACTGCCCAAAAACACGTCTTCTAGCTAGGATCGTTATTCGCTCCAGGCGTTCAGGATCGAACAGCAGCAGCAGCAGCTTCCTGACAAATCGTCCGAGATAAATTTCAAGATTTCGGACCCAATCGGGCCATTGGATTCTGTTCGTCGCTTCCCTGGCTTTCCTTCCCACTCCCTGATTCTATTCCCCCTCTCGCCCACACGCCACCTTTATTCTCAGCACGGAAATAAGCCAACCGCTCAGAAGTACATACATAGGTATATATATCTGGGCCTGAAAAGACCTCGCGGCTGCTAATCGCTTTACGAGCTAGCGTGAGGGAAACGTAGGGGCATCGACGTGCCAAGGAAAGTACGTGAACCTTGCGAAATTTTCGTTTACACAGCCGTGCCGCCCGTATCAAAACTTTAATTGAATTTTAGGCCAAGGCGCACTAAACCACAGATTAGGATCTCCCTTGAAGCTAAAATCCACCTTCTGGACATCCTTATTATATCCTTCACCTCTGCTAACACATAACTCGCATGCTTTATGTCGGAGAGACTCTTCTTCTAGAGTCTAGAAGGAAAAGTGGTGGTCAGAGCATAAGGGGTCGTATTCTTTATTATCCTTTTGTAATATGCATGTAGTTATGTAATTAAACGAACAATTAAAATAAACGTTTCTTGATTATCCGAGTTCAAAATGAACACATAGTTATTTTGGTCGGCTTGAAAGTCCAATGAGAACATTTTTTATATTAACATGTTGTACATTTTTTTTGCTTTCTTATACAGGAAGCTGTGTAACGATGAAATCTTTGAAACTTTATTTTCTAGCATATCATATATTAACTCAACCTCAGAAGTTCAAAAATAAGGTTTATACAGCCGAATTAGATAATAATATTTTTTTTCGATCTCGTATTTTAATATAATACTTTCTTTTTAGACAAAGTAAGTTGAAGTTGATTCATGAAATGTTGTAAGAATGAAAAAAAGGAATTGAAAATTGCAATTTTTAAGAATTTTTTGAAAGTATTCGCATGTGGATAGAATAAAAGTGAATCAAGGTAGAGTAGTGGCAATGTGCCCAGATGAAGACCGCGGAAAGAATTGTTAGAATGTGTAAATGAAACCCTGAGTCAAAGAGACAGAAGAAGCAATAGAAACACAAGCTTGCATGAAAAATACATGGAAAAGTGTGGAAATAAATAGTTCAAAAATAGTAGGTCAGTGGAGTAAATGATGTCAGGAAAAAAACATTGGATACTAATTGGCCTGAGTGGGGAGCTTCACATGATGACTTTGTGAGGCTCATCACTTGGGGTGATCGCTAGAGAGATTGATCAGCATCCTGGTTCGAAGCAGTGTTGCAGAATAAACGTGCTATTTGAATAAATAACACGGGAATTCTAGATCAAACTCCTCCAATCAACCTCCTCCCCCACATTACTCCTTTTCTCACCGAGACGCTTACCCCGAAAGGGATGGCCTGATGATATAATGAATAATAAGACTTTAAGTAAACTTTTTTTAATTTTAAGAAAACTGCAAAATATTAAGCACTAAATTTGTTTATTTTGACAAGATCTATTGATATATACAGAAAAATGCTATCACCAAATGAAGTTATGATATGTACGGATTTATAACTTTTTCCATTTAAAAAATACACCATTGTTTAAAGTATCCATTTTTTTAAATAAATGAATCAATTCAACTGTATGTTATTTTTATGATTTTTTAAAATGATTTTATTATTTATTTTTTTATGGTCGAATAGCAATAAACAATAATAAGTAATACTAAGTAACATAAACAATAAATAATAAAAAAGCAAGACGAAATCGCCTTTTCCATACCTCCAGACTCCTCCTCAATCTTTCTCTCTCTCAGACTCCTTTGCAATCCATAATCTCCTTTTCCATTCCCTAAAGATTTCTCTGCAATCTAAAATTATTTATGCGCTTATGTAGAAGTAAAATGTTCAAACATGAAAAAAATGCATAACTGAACCAAAGATATTTATCTTTTTTGTGGCCACAAATACCGTTGGAAGTGAACTAACAATATGGGAAAGATATTTAGAATAGGGTTTTGCAGCGTAATTTATTTGGACTATTATTATGAATAAATCAATCCAGGAAACAGTTAAAACAAATATGTTATTTAGCTGATATGGGTGTGGGAAAATCTGTTGGCACTGGTCTGGCCCACACCAAACTGTCTGGTTTCTAGTCTTGACGCTGCGCTGCGCTGACCAGATGGTCTGGCCTGGGCCTCGCCATAAATGCAACATTTTTTCGCATGTCCCAGGTCAGACCGTATGGTCAGCTTCTAGTTATTGGATAGTCAGCGACTAGTTAATGGCCAATTAGCCACTCAAGTTGAAGGCCTGTCAGCCGTTAAATGGACTTCTTTTAGAATTTATAATTATTTATTAAGTCCCTGGAGCTAAACAGTCATCTGAGGAACAAATTATACATATGTTTTACGAAACAAAAAATACAAACTCTCGCCAAACACTGATCACAAAAGAGGTAATTATCAATGTACACTGTTAATGCATTTCGTGTATCAGCAAAGCATTCCTGCGCCAGACCTATAACGTTCTAGACTCAACTGGGCCAGTATAAATCTTCTAGACTGAAAAGTCTAGATAAAGCCAGACCTTTGTTTGACCTGGGTCAGACCAGGCACCAGACTGGCATACATTTCTCCAAGTGGAAATTAATATACGTTTGAAATCTGAATATAATGCTAATTAAATAAGAATAATGTTGTTAGAGATTGGAAATTCGTTATTGAATACACAGCGTACGTTAAACTTCAAAAGATTAAAAAGCTCTATATGAACTAAAAATATATGAAAATAATAGCAGAACTGGTTATAAAATTCTAATACATTTTCTCGTAATGTTTCAATTTCTTATGGCATCTAAACCCATGTTATTTCAAAAGCAAAAATTAATTTTCTCAAATATATTTTAGTTCTGCTGATTTCATTTTTCACTTATTTCTCTGTTTAAACTAAACATTTTTTTCCATGTGAAATGATTACAATTAAAGATACACCATATAATGAACGCGCTAAAAGTACGTAAAAAATTCAACAAATTTTTCTGTGGACTAACAATTTATGGCGAGTTTTTGGAAGGTACAGTTTTTACAGAAAACAACGATGTATAATTAGAAATAATTTTGTTTAATTCTTTCTGATGACAAACAACAACTTTCACTTGATATATTCACATCAATTAATTTCAGCATTTTGAGTCGTCCGTACTGAACGTCAACCCATTAATTATAGCTTATTCATTTCATCCATGAATGAAATCTGTTATCAGTTTAAAAAAAGTGTTTATGTAATAACAGTATAAAGTGCTGCTTTTTGAGTAGTTGTATGTCAATAATAAAAAATAAAAATGGTTTATTCTAATTGACAGGGCCATAAAAGTCGAAGTCAAATACATGTAAATTTTATTGTATCTCCTATAAACTAGAACATTTTTAACATAACAAATCCCCCACCCACCCCCCCCCCCCCCCCCCCCACCCCCCCCTCCAATCTAACAACTAATCACTCTAAAAAACAAACAAAAAC
>JAAAKG020198716.1:0-23800 GCA_010014905.2 Druon quercuslanigerum | reverse complement strand
AATTACAAACATTTTGAGCCCAATTTTGTTTGATTTGGTTAAGATTTGCGACCTGTAGGTGGTTTTGAACATTCTGTTCCCAATGTGCGGTACCTCTAGAGAAAAAGGTTCTATAAGTACTTAAGGCTGTTGCTCTTGGTGGTTCAGAACCCACCTTAAGCTGTAGGTCCCTCTCTTACCACCAAGTAAGTGTGTGGGAGGTGTGTAAAAGGATAGGGAAGAAGGAGCAAGAAAAATGTAAACCCTTAGGGGACACATTAGAAGCTTCCATTCAGTAGAACTAATCAATAAAAAGAGAAAAAATTATGAAAAGTAAGAGAATTGATGACTAATACTTTTAAGAAAGAACAAGTCATGAAAATATGTAGCTTAATATGAGTACAATTTAATTTTGAGATCTGTTAGAATTTTATATTTCTACTATTTGCTTTGTTAATATTATCTATTTTATTATATTCCAGAGTTCAAAAGAGATAAAGCGAAGAATCTTAAAGCCTTTTAATTCTAAGCAATGACAAGGTTTGGAGAAACTACGAGGTACAAATGACATTTTTCTACGTTGCGGTCATAAACTGAATTTTGCAACCAGGAGAAAATTAAAAGATTTACTAGGCCATACATGTTTCAATATACTTTTTGTAAATTTCTCGCAGAGTAATCATTTTTTCAGCATTTTCCAAATAGCTGCACTGTGTGTCTATAAAAAATAATTAGTTGCTTAAATAATCATATGTTTTTCAAAAATTTACCACTCTAAAAAATGACTAAGTATAACACTCATTGAGAAAATACGATTTTTAACATTTTTTTTATATTACTATTTATTTGTATTTAAAAAATGGCAGAGATTACTGAAAATGAACAATAGTACGTAAAAATGTAGTTTTTTTATTTTTGAGTCATACTTGGGGCTCTGTCGAAAATGGGGGGGGGGGGGAGGAAAAGTTAAAAATAAAAGTTATTAATATGGTATTATTTTGGAGACAAACCTCTTCAATCCTTAAAAAACTTGGCACGTCCTAGTATTTTGTCAACCCGAGATCGCGCCGATGATTTTAGAGTATTGAGCAAGCAAGTAGCAACTCCTTAAAAAAATGTTTGATGTATCAGTATCTTAAGCTTCTTTAATGCTCGCGGAAGCCATTCCATAATGCTCTTTAAATGCTCTCTCCATGGTCCCTAAACCCTCCCCCCATGCTTTGCAAAGCTTCGGTTTATTCGATAAACGTAATTTGTTTTATTTGAATTAAATAAAAAAATGCAATGCGATATTTTTTAACGCATTTTTTTATTGCTCAAGTCCACATGAACAGTTTTGCACCACACTTAAAATATCGTATTAAATATTTGTGATGGGACTTTCATCCTGTATGAAGCCACCAGTACTTGTGAAAAATTCGCATGTTGTCACATTCTATAGGACATTCTATATCTACGCTTTACATATAATCAGAACAAAGTAGGAAAACAAATATTATTGACATTACGAGAATGAGAAGTTGTTTACGTAGAAAATGATTGAGGCACATCAGTTTTAGTTCTGCTTTTTTGTCAGGATCTTGGATTAGAAAACTATTTTTAGTCACTTGTACATGCTTCACATGCTTCTGAAAGGATCTGTTTTCCTCGATCAATTTCTGTCTTTTATTGGCGACATATTTAGAAAATATTTTTGTTGCTATGACTGTTCCTTCCAAGACGATCGGGTTTTTCCAGTCTTTACAGAATTTTTACATTAGTACAAAATATTCAGCTCCGCCATATTGGAGGAAAGGGAGAGGAGTCGCCCATGCAGGAAGGCGCCAAATTCAAATTATTGGTATTATGTTAGTCAACTACTCTTTTGCAAAATCAAGGCCTCGTCGTTTTCACGTTAACTCGCAAAAAGTAGGTCCGCCTCGAACCACCTGTACTGCCATAAGGCCAGCACAGCGTAACCCAAAATTTTGAGTCAATTTGGCAAACCTCTTGAAGATCAAGAACACGAAGTCCCTTTAGAGCTATAACAGGAAATCTAGAGGCCTGCTTAGCCACGCTATCCGCTATCTCATTGCCCCTGATCCCACAATGTGACGTAACCGAACATAATCGGATTGTCAGAACCCTCTCTG
Organism: Druon quercuslanigerum; assembly: GCA_010014905.2. Classification (NCBI taxonomy): domain Eukaryota; kingdom Metazoa; phylum Arthropoda; class Insecta; order Hymenoptera; family Cynipidae; genus Druon; species Druon quercuslanigerum. The sequence continues at coordinate 21,689 of JAAAKG020198716.1, read as the reverse complement.
TTTTCTGCTGCAACATTATAACCCACTACGCGCTCCAGAATGATGCCCTTGGGGTCAGACATGTGGTCCTGCAGCCGGACTACAAACCGACAGTCACCGGAGAGGCTATAGTATCCACAATCCACTTCTCCCAGTGACGGGTCAACCGAGCCATGCGTTGGGGGAGATCTCCCCCAACAAATCATTCCAAAATCATCAAAGTAATCCGGTTGCTCAGAGCAATCCATAGCTCCCGTAAAGGCTCACATAGGCTTGTAAGCTGCCAGTAAGTCAACCTTTCTCGGATTTACTCTGAAACCTCTAAATCGGGTCCAGGAAGCCAAGCCTTCCAACTTCCTCCCTAGCGGGATTAAATTCCAGCAGAAGTTGCGTTAGATAAACCTATTTGTCAGCATCGACCGTCGGAACGTTGTGAGCGTAGAGCTCATACGTCCCAAGGCAACCCTCAGAGAAGCATGATGGATCGTGCCTAGCATACGCAGTGCCATTGTGCTGGCTGCAGAGAAAACGAGGGCACCCTACTCCCTGATCAATCCTTTATGTACAGTGAGCAAGAGGGAGAGGGAGGCACCCCAAGAGATTCTTGCAATTACCCTAAGGATATTGAGAGTCTTGAGGTTTTGGCAGCGACGGATTCAGTATGTGCGATCTAGGTCAGTTTTTTGTCCAATGTAGTACCAAGTAGTTGAGGTAGTCTTTGGGACCGAGAGGGAAAGACCCAAAGTCGCAAGTCATGGAGTCAATCGCTCGCAAACCGATTCCAGAAGTTCGGAAGCCTCATGTACAGAACCTCCAGTGACATAAAGAAGTAAGTCATCTGCGTAAATAGCCACAGTAACTCGAACTGGGAGATGATGGGGGAAGAAGAGATCCGGCTTGCTAAGCAAAAGCAGGTTATAGGTCCAGTGTGAGCGCCAACGTATTTTTACCTATGCCGAAATCCATCATCATATCCGAAACAACAGAGGCTACGCAGTCTATAGAGAGTCTGCCCCTTCTGAAGCCAAACTGGAATTTAGGGACCCAGTCATTATTCTCTGCTAAAAAGTCCAGTCTCCTGTGAGAGATATTGGTCGAAAACCTTTCCCAACCGGTTTAGGAATGAAATGGACACGGTTGTCCCTCCAGTCTTCCGAAAAGGAGAAGTCGTAGAACATATCATTAAATAGGCAATGTAAGAACTTCAATAATGGATCTGAAAAGGCCCGTATGACCTAATACGTCAGAACATCCATGCCAGGGGATGAGTTGGCTTTCACCTTGACAACATCACCCGAAACTGTTCCCAAGAGAAAGGCTGGTTCATGGAGTCACGTTCGTCGGGGTCCGAGAAACGGTATATTGCCTGTGGATGAATATCTGAGCGAATCAGCTCCTCCAGCAGGCCTCCGTTGAGTCAGGCCCAAGAAGTCAGAGCCTTTACAGTGCGTGAAATCCTTGAAAAACACGTTGTCGGTTCCAAGGATTTATAGACGGCTCGAAAGGATTGGTGCTTAGTTCCTCGGAGCTGTGCTTTAACTTTGCTATTCACACGCCTCCAGGTCTCCATTGCCTCATCCGTCTGTTAGCCAAAGACGTCTTTCTTGCCAGTCTCCTTCTAGATTCGATTGCCTCACATTCGGCATTCCATTATAGTGACTGTCTAGACCTCTGTCCACCAAGGGAGCCATGTCTATAGGCATTACTTGCCTCCAGGGAGTCACAAACCGAATTTATAAATTTGTTATCAGTTTGATGTTAAATCTATTGAATAAAGAGCGGAAGAGGGAATGAGAGGTGTCCAGCGTTTTAAAGACCGGAAAATGATATGAGCTGTGGCTATGATCACAAACTCTCACAAAGAAGATCGACACGAGAGCAGCTATGGAAAAAATATGATCCAGCTTGTTGGCGAGCCGACCGGGACCCGAAATATGGGTGGGAACTGAGTCGTTAAGTGCAATCAAGCCGCTGTCAAACACGGCGGGGCATAGATAGTAGCCCAGAAAGTTTGTGTTAAGAATTAAAAAAAGTTCGCGCAATGGACTGTAGATATTAATAAAGTGCTGCAGATGAAAATCTACGAGAAAAACCTAGAACTCAAATACGGGCAGAGATCAGAAAGGGCAGACCTTTGAGCAAACCTTAGAAAATTAAATAAATAAGCGCACTTCAATAATTAGCTATTACAATATAAACCTAGAAATAGGAGGTGAGAGTTTAGAATAAGACACCAATTCAATGTAATTCTTAAAATCTTGAATTGTGTGTTCGGAGATGCGACTCATATCCAGGATAGAGGTAACTGTATCCTTGCAAAGGTCCTCCAAACCCTCTAACTGTTCTGTGCCAGAAGGGAGTGGAGAGCAAGCGGCCGCCGTGACTAGTGATCACGTGGGGCTGCGAGAAGAAGACTGTTGGGGTTCGGGCGCCGAGGAACTACGGTTACTAGGATGTCGGAATCCTAATTCGTTATGAGCTGTCTCTACCTTTTGAAATCCACAGTCGTTCCAGAAACGTAATCTCATGACCTCGAACTCGAACAAGTAAATTTCACGGAGCCGAGAAGAGGGCATGTGCGCACCTCCACAATTGGAGCAACGGACGGAAGAGAGTTTATTAGGGCATTCCTCTGTACGATGGGACTCTGCGCATAATTAGCAGGTCGGACTCGTTGCTCTAAACTGGTTCGAACCATGTCGGTATCGTTGACAAGAGTAGCACCTGTTGGGTCGAGATATAACAGGGTTTAAATTACATGTAGCCAAAGCAAGAGACAAATATAACCTTCGGTGTCCTGTAGCAAGCAAACACAAATTCCACCCTTCCGTCAAGGGTGCCATTCTGCTTGGTTCTACGTCGGATGGCATGAATGATAGACCTGCCTCATATGTACCCCTTCAGAATATCGACGGCTGAGTACCTCAGAGGAACACCGTTTATGAAAGATTTCTTGAATATGAGGGAAGGGGGAATAGAGACGGAGTAGCCTAGCTCTTTAACTTCTTGAGAGATGAGAGGAATATTTGCTTCCTCCTTATTCTCACAAAAACTTTTCACGCGATTTTACCCATTTCTATAAATTTGCCGGGGTCCCGAAATAACCTCCCTGATTTTTTCAGCAACAGCAAGTGGGTCATAATTCCCAACATTCCTTTCCCTTGTGCTACATTCTGAAAAAACTAGAAAGGGGGGAGCAACGTTTTCCGGATATAAGGTATAAAAGGCTTCCGGATTGGATCATTTAATGTGTTCCTCCGGATAGAAGGAAGAGAGCTGCTCGTCTTCCAATAGCCTTTCGTTAGCTCTTCCCTGATGTCAGTGGAGTGAAAAATATCAGTCCACTATGCAACCACCTCCACCGAGGAGTGCGCGGGGAGATCCAATTTTCTACCTATAGGCGGCTTTTCTTTTAAGAGGCAGCCAGAGTGGGGAGGTTCCATGCCTCTTAAAAGATCCAGGCCGAGAAGCGGATTCTAGCTGGTTCCCAGACACAACACCCATTGCCGAGAGTGACAGCGCTCCCTGGGCTGAACCATGCCAGTCTCTCCTCTATTCATACCCCTAAGTTAGGAAGCTGATCCCAAGAAATTTCGTTTGCCACCAGACTTGGACTGATCTATTTTAAAGGCTACCTTGTACCTAAGAGAAGGCTAAATTAAAATGGAATTTTTTAAAATGTGCCTATGGTCTATCGCGCGCGATCAATAAGTTACACTCTAAATTCCTTAAAGACCATGCCTATCATCCACAATCAATAGAAATGGGTAGTTTAGATCAATCATTTCTAAGACTAGGTAAGAAGCATTGAATACATCAACCCCTTTTGGAGATCTTGAAAAAGCTAGGATTGAAAGTCTTCGAGCCTACAAAGGATTAGCTATAGATCATTAGTGCAAAATAATGTTAATAGCAGGTGGCGATAAGTACAATAAAACAAAATTTTTGCCGTACATTTCTAGGGAATTCACTACTTCCCCCACACTTCCAGGCATCCAATATAGACTGAGCGGCAAAAACACTCCTCAAAAGCGAATTGGAGTGGTTTAAAAAATAGATTTACTTTCACCTGCGTTAATAATCCATAGGGGCAGTACAGTAGAATCCAACAATAGTTAAATGTAACAAAGTTTGATGTATCTTACAGAAACGCCTGTTCAAGTACAACGCTAGGACCCGAATCGACTGTTTCTTTAGAACTTAAAGGCAAAATATCAAGTTATGCAACGTCATCTGACGGAAAACATACAGAATTAGCTATATTTCAAAGAATTTGAAGTTAATTCTAGAAGCTTTGTATAAGATATGTAAATATATATGAGAAGTGGTAGTATAAGAAAAAATATCTATAAGTAACTGTCGACTGAACGATTTCTGTTGGCCTTGAACGCATGACGCAACTTGATGCAACTAATGCGCTGAAAGTGCAGCCCTCCTGTTCATTACGAAACTAACGAGAAGAGGAATTCTAAGAAGGCACAAATCCAGTTTACGGATATCTAGGTTCCAGTGAACTTGAAAAGTTTTAATTTTACACATTTGTCCTTAAAAATTGTTCCATTTTTATACGATACATAGTCAGATAACTCGATGCGTTTAATAACTGTTAAATTATAATAAGCAATTCCTAAATTCTATCTTCTTACTTCGTGTAATCTTCAAGAATTCCAAATATGTTGTGTTCGATTTTGAAATTAGTTTATATTTTTTTAAATTGATAAACCTTCATTCTATTTTCAATCCTGTAAAAAAACAATTGTAGGGATAAAAAGCCTTAAAAATAATTCGTATTAAAACTCTGTATAGCTAACAATTTACCAGCCGTTCATTTGTTAAATAATTTTTGGAGAAGCCTGAGCTTCAATTCATTTCCATTGTAATATAAAACTGCAAGCAATTATTAAATAATAATAGTTAATAAGATATTTTAAAGTCTCTAAATAAAATTCGTAAAATTTAACAATTTGATAGTGAAATTTAAAAGTTTTAGTTATGGAAAAGTGGGTTACTAAATAGTATTAAAAAATTACTTATTAAATTAGTCGAGAAACCTCACAGTTCTACAGTGAAAATCGACTAATTGATTAATACAAATAAATAAATTTATTCAGGACTATTTTCAATAATTATAATAGGGTTATAAAATGGAAAACATAAAAATGGAAAAGTTTAATAAAACAGAGCGATGGTTTGACTCTGTTAATACAATAAGCAGGTCATATTCTAAAATTCTAAGCATGACATAGCATGTATCTTATTCAAAAACAGTGTCTTCTATTTGTTTAATCAAAGTTGGGAAAAATAAAATTATTTACAATCTTAAAATTACAAGCTATCAATGCCCTCCAAGTTAATTATATACATTCACAATCTCTATGTGCTATTTTTAACAGAATTCTGTTTTTTACTTAAAAATTATCTTTAGTTTTTTTTATTAGAGATAAAACATGCTTTACATAATTTTGAAAATTCGCATATTTTTCGTTGAAAAACTTCTCATTTTCCCTGACCATTAACATTCAAATACCAGCATCTCAATCTTGCAAAAAAATTCCAAAAGTTTGCCGATACATTCTACTATCTATATTTTGCAACTTAGGCTAATTTCACATAAAGTAATCTTCACTTCAGATACGGTTATTTAATGATATTCTTGAAGCGAAATCTTTGCTCTTTCTTGAAAGCTATCGCTATTCAGTCTCCACTTTGTCTTCACACTCTGTAATATTTGTTATTCGGTAGGTTTTATTTCTAGGCTATATTTACCGATAGCGATAAGTACATATATAGCAGCGAATATGTTCCAAATTTCCCTGTCGTCATTTATAAATCTACCAGAAAATATGAAGAACGTTATCAGCACTCTGCTTTTTCCCATCGTTATTTTTCTAAACTTTAATGGTAAGTGTACTCAATATAACTAGCGAATAATAATTTATGGTCCTCCTAAAATGCATAAAAATAATTTTTCTTTAAGATCTGTTGTTAGCACTATTAATTCTCCTTCAAATATTATGTCTAAGTTTAAAAATAATTTGTAAATACTGCTCTTCCTAAACATCAATCATTTATAAAAAATGCTATTAAATTTAAAAAAAAACTAGAAAAGATAAGTATTCCTTCTGATCACATTAGGGTCTCTCTTGATTTAAATTCTCTTTTTACTATTGTTTCTTAAGATCTTGTTTAAAAAGGTCTGTTTTGAAAAAGATGGTCTGATATTAAGAAAGTTACTGCTTTACCTTCAGATGAATTATTTAACTTTTGGTACTCCCATGGGATTCCCTATTTTTAATAATTGAACTGAAGTGGTAATGCAAGATTTAGTAGTAGTAGTGCAAAACAAGGCCCTCAAACAGCTGCCCAATCCGCACTTGAGTTCTTTTCATAAATGTTAACAATGCGGACTTTATTCGGAAACGACTCAGTTAACGATGACCGAAATTCTCAGCATACGAGACTTTAGTGAACCGTATACTAAAAGACAAACTACAAGGGTAGTGCTAGGGTTTATATATGCTGGGAACTTCGAAAACGTCACGCAGTGATGCATTTTCGAAAAGTCACGTAGTTGTGCATTTGTGAATTCGCGCGCATTGACAATTCAGAGAAACGATGCTTGAGCGCGAGATTCTCAATATTGAGTTTCGTATGACTTCATGTTGACTCGTTAAAAAAAATCGCAGAAAATTCTATCCGGGTACACGTGAAAGCTTAAAGTCTCCCGCGTTAAACGATATGTATATTGTTATTCCAAAAAATGTTTTACGCTAGCGCTGATGTAAAACGTGTCCAAAAACGAGGTTATAAAGGTTTTTTTTAAACCTCGACTTTCGAGACTTCCCAAAACAAACTGGAAGACTCAATCCCTATGGCGGGGATCGTGGAAAATAGCCCACAATCGGGATCCCCTGTCCTCAGATTTTTATTTGTTCTGTAGGAATATTATAAGTTAATTATTAGCGGCCTACTCCGCATATTAGTGGCAGTGGTAGTAAACAGATCTGGTTACAAACAGATAAAACGAAACTTTATTTAATGAAATAAGTACATTGCGCGTACTCATGCAGTTCCGACCATGATGGCTACGATGGCTACCAACCGACTGTCTAGAGAGGCGACCCTCTCTCCCGCTCGCTCGTTCCGCCATGAACGTTCTGAATACGAGAACGAAACTCGTTAGTCTGTCGCTTAACATAACGTTTGGTCGAGGGTGTTAAGACCCTACAACAAGACCCTACAGTTCCCAGACGAGAGCGCTACGTGCGGGAACTGTAGGAACGACGAGATTACGTGACGTCGCGAAAATTTTCTACCGGTAAAAACATAATACGTTAATAATAAAACGTGCACTTTGGAATTACAATCATTTCGATTACACGTTTTAGTTTTGATTTCTTTTTCGGGTATTAAACTAGATCTTCCATGTCTATACTTACTTCTGATTATTTTTCTATTCCTCATTTTTATGAGGAATTGTTATTATTATCACTTCGTGATGACACCCGCTGACACCAGACATAACCAAACTTAACCTATAACGACAATGGATGATCAACACTTCATAGCAGACGACCATTTCGAATTGCACATTTTCACTGAAGGGGCGCTCGCATCGCGGAATAAATAATAATCCGAGCACAGGGGATCCCGAAATGGCGCCAGCTGAAATACATGGCGTTCAGTCTCTTCGTAATTCGAACTCAGAGAGAATTGTGTATGCGGTAAGTAGGTAGGTAGGTTGCGCCTAGTTTTAGGCTTGCATCATAGTTGTAAAATTTTGGGATGTAAGAGCATATTTGTTTGTCCTTTTAGGTCGTTTTTGAAAAATATTATTTATTTTTGATGTTACTTTTTACGAATAAAACTGACACTACGTGTCCTATCGAAAAAGTAGGGTTGAAACATTGACAGATCTTTTTCGGTTGTAAATCTTTTACCTTTCTCTTTCGTAGTCTGTGTCACTAAAATAGCAATGCATAATTCTATATTTGTAACGACTGTACTATACGGTAGTGAAAGATGGACCTATCTAGAAAAGGATAAGAGTAAAATAACCGCGATTGGAATGAGATTATTGCGCATAATATACGGGGAAACTCTGATGGACAAAGTGAGCAATTACATCATCCTTAAGGAATGTGGTGCGAAAGAGTCGCTAGTTGACATATGGGGAAGAAATTGGTTAAGATGGTTCGGCTCTTTTGAGAGAATGAAAGATAAACGACTAACGAAATATGTGTTTCAAGGTAAAGTGAATGGTAGCGTGCTCAGAGGCAGACCGCGGAAAGGATAGTTAGAATGTGTGATTGAGACCCTAGTTAGAAGAGACATAAGAAGTTACAGAACACGAGAGCTTAAATAAAAAAATGCATGGACGTGAAAGAAGCTAGAGAAGTATCCGGGGCAGAAAAGTATCGTGGAAAATAGTTATTAAAAAGATTGTCAGTAGAGTGAATGACGCCTGAAAGAAAAGACTTGGGGTGATTGCTAGAGAGATGGCTTAGCTATCTGGGTCGGAGGAGTGTTGCGGAACGAACGTTTTATTTAAATAAATAATACGAGAATTTTAGATCAATCTAAAAATTATATAATCTCTTCCTCACATTACTCCCTTGCCCACCAAGTAAATCACGACTACCCCGAAACGGGTTTGCCTTATGGTGTAATAAAAATGAATGTTTAATCCTAGTTTCTTTCTTATGTCTTTCGGTCCATATAAATTAAAATAAAATTGGGCCAAAAACCATTTCTTCAGAATCCTGAATAATTAGTAATATTAAGAAGAACAATCATGATAAATAATTACGTCACATAATATAAATTTACCTAAGTTATCGAAATTTGAGTTAATCAAAAACATTAGATTAATGCCGTAGAGTCAAAAAACAAAATAAAAACCCATGCCGTCGGAGATTTATCAGTCAACATTTTTTTTCATTATTCAAATTTAAAAAACCAAAAATGCAGGTTTTAATAAAGTGTCAACAAATAAATGAGACTTTTAATATATTAATGACTACATTTTAAAAAAATTAAAAAGGAATCTTTATCCTAGGTTAGGAAGGACGAACAAAAATTGACAGTTTAGAAATACCTGCAGACAGTATCCTGGAAAGTTCTGATGAGGAAGCGCGAAAGTAAGTTTAAATTTAAAAGTGAGTAATTTTGTAACTAAAAAAAGGACATTATTTTTTAATTCTTCGATAAATTTCATTAATATTTAGAATTTCAGTGTGTAAATTAACTGAAATCTTTTGAAATTTGTTTATAAAAATATACTCAAAAATACGTCGTTGATGCGTGTTTTTTTCTGTAGCTAATATTTTAATATTTTTAAAATCAAAGTAATGATTAAAATTCTAAGAATATTGTGACAAACCTGTCTTAAAATTCCCAGCTTTCCAATTCTTTTTGTGTTCAGAAATTTTGGTTTTTTATCTGCAGCCAGCTTCATGTATCTAAGCTCTATTTCAAAATTAACAGTTAATTAGATAAATAACACCAGATAAATTTTCACTGGAATCTCTGTCTTTCTCATTTGACAAATAATTGCATAAAATATCGTTTTTAAGAATGTTTTTAATTGTATTATAATAATCATTTCTATTTGCTGCAGCCATTAAGTTAGCTTTACCAGCCATCACAAAAATTAAATCTTTGTGATTCTTTTGAAAATTTTCAACAAGCTGAACGGATTTTTCTAAATTTTTAAACTTGTTATTATTATTGTGATTTGAGACTATTTGAGTGACAGTTTTTCAAATATTAAATTTTAAATCTTCTTCTTCAATATTTTTAATAAAATTTTCAATTATTCCAACCAAACTATTGATACGGATTTTACTGACATTCAAAGGCACTCAAAATTTGTTACCTCAAACCAAAACTTCCGCGACATCATTACGAATTTCAACCGTTTTTTTATTTTTCAATTTTTGTTTGTGTGATCAAAATTGGAATTTTTTTCAGAAAATTCAAAAATTTGTTGTTTTTCTTTTCTTGACTTTTTCAGTATCGTATGTTGTTCGGTTTAACATTTTTATTTTAACCATAATCACATAATCGCGCTTCTTTACTATCTTTTTGCAAGGAGTTCCCCAGAAAACAATAAAATTACATTTCTACATTTTTTTCCTGCGTATTTGAGCAACCTACTACGCAAAAAATGATTCTCGACCAGGTTGTTTCTAGCTAAATCCCTAAAATATTTGCACTATTCTCCATGGTAATGGCACAACACAGCACAAGGAATAACCCAGTCGTTCAAAAATTTTGCCGCCTTCTGGCGCTGCCAACATACTTCAATACTCTATTGCCGACAGTATGAATGAAATTTTCTCATTGTGATAATATTAATCAGAAGTTCTTTTTATTTTTCTTCTTTAAAGCTGCGTCTTTTTCTGAATAGAATATGAATGTCCTTTGTTCATTTCATGGATTTCAAGATACAAGCAAGGAGTCGTGGCACTTTGTCACGTTGCGTTGGGGTCTGGCTTTGCGGGAAGTATGATGGCGCATGGGTTTATACGCATACGTCCTTATTAATTTTCAAATAAATTTGATTGAATTTGATTTCAATTCTGTAAATGATCGTGACTTCAACCAGAAAAGTGGCTGAAAAGTGGTTACATTTTCAACATATTTCTAACAGCGATTTCCCTAGTAGTAATTTGCATCACCCATCCAAAATCTCACAGTTTCAACTTTCGAGAATTTTGATGTCGTCTGCTGTTCTCTAAACTAAATAAATTGTTTATTATTATAATATAAAGTGCCTAATTTATAAACTATATTAATAATAATACCTATATACATTTTTTCTGTGAAAAATTAAAGAATTACTAATTCTTATCGCGCTTACCAGTAATTACCGGAAATTACTGGTGTGATGCGGTATTACTGCAGTCAGGCCGAGCAGCGCCCTTCTGTATTTATGCGGCGGCTCACAAAGCCGAGTAGTCGTTTTAGGCGTACCCATGGGTATGGCACTCTACCCCATATTCTGTCGCACTAATTAGGTAGTCGCGGCGGGGGAACAGCAAGCTTTCCGGGGGCTCCACAAGAGGTGCGGCTGTAGAAAGCGTCTACTGCGCATGTACAAAGCTGGGCTCACTTGACAAGACAAATAGTGTCTGAAACTTTTCTTAGCAGAAGGGTTTTCGTGTACGTTCACTTTATGTTTAGTTTTCGGGGAATCCATGAGGATGAGCTGAAGATGGTCGCACTGTAGGTTCTCGTAAGCGCACCTTTTCAGGTTACGACTTTCCACTCTATGTTGCCACTCTGTGGTTCACGGCGGCGTAGCGAATTTCGATGCGAGTTGCGACTCGAGGCAACTGTCCGTTGGTCTTTGGCGGAAAAGGCGTTTCCGCCCAGCGATGCGTGGATGAGGAGGCAACGACGGCATGTTCTTAAGCAAGGTGGATTTTTTTCAGCGTTTGTGTTATGTCACAATTTGGTGATTTCCAGCAACTTTTAGTGATAAATTCAGTGATTTTTAAAATTTTTGGTTCTTTTTGTTCCACTTCAACAGCAAATTCAGTTTTACTCTTGATACGTTCCTTGTTTCCCAACTTTGGCATGTGGAACGCCACTTCTCATTCCTAATGAGTATCTGAATTCCATTTTCACAATGATATGTACATGTGTATTTTAAAATTATTGTAAAACTTTATAATAATTGAAATTTTGAGAGTGATAAATTCAGTGATTTTTGAAAATTTTTGTTTGAACGTTCCATGGGGCTGATCTCAGGTATGCGCTCCTCTAATCGGACGCGAGATTTGCTGCGTAGAGTACAGGGAGGGGTAGCAATGGTGGGGGTATACTTAGCAGGTCAAGGATGCAAGGCGGGCGATGACCGCCACGAAGCATGAACCTTAGTTTAGAGATAGACCAAGTTTTAGAGACGGGGGATATTCCAGGTATCCCTGGCTCCGCGGGTTGCTCTGCGTATCCAGGGATAGGGAGAGGCACTTTCATATGTCAAAGTTAGGATCACCCTATTAATTTATTTATTGTCGATTAAAGGCCTTTTCATAACCTTTGCTTGCCGGCCATGGCCTTTTTCTATCACTCACACTTCTCTATCACTTACACAATACAGTTTTTACTGTTTTATATAATGCGCCTAATATACTTAATTTTATAGTAATTATGAATGTTTAAAACATAACTTTTGCATTACAAGCCTAATATTACAGGTTTCTACTATTTTCATTCTTAAAGTTTAATTTTAATATAAATTTCGCGCCTTTGAAGGTATGAAATCTAGTGAAAAGTAAGTGATTTTTAGTGACTTTTCAAGGACTCGATTGGGATTTTCTACTTGAAACAGTTGGCCAACTTGTTCTCAAGCCAGTTGGTAGTCCGCCGCCCTCCGTAACACATGCCTCGACGACGCTTAGTTTGTGCAATGCAATAACGTTTATAATAAAGATTATTAATTTAAAAATTGCTTCTACCTCAATGCATCGACGTGCATAAATAAAGGGAACCCTTGGCAATCTCTGTGGAGTCCGTAATTAATACTATATCTATCCAAGGATCTTATAGCACAAGAAAATCCATTGCCGTGCGCTGGAGACGTCTCACGAACGTGTTGCTTCGGTCTGCGGCGGTAATTGCCCAAGGACGTTGTGAGCTGGTGTAGATAGCGACGTACTTGTGTGCGTCAGGACTCAGGCGGAAGCAGCACGATCGGTTGTATGCGACTGGTTGGTTCGATGTGCTCGTGGACGGAGGGCATGTCAGTGAGACGTCTTCAGCGCACTGCAACGGATTTTCTTGTACGAACACCTTGAGCCGGAATTTAGTGACCCCTTTGAAATACATTGAGTGCCGTGCCCATGGCGTACAGTTTGAGAGATTTTTTTAAAATATGGAGTTAACAAATTGCTTTATATCAGTGCATAATTATAATCGTCCTTTTTCTTTTTACAGAATCAAATGCTATACGAGGTGTGGAAGAAAGCTCAGGATACGGTAAAGAGCGCCCGGGGTTACGCCACAGAGCCGCGTACCAGTTTGACGTCGTGCACCAGCCTAAGGCCGTGCAAGCAACATTTCGGCCAGTAGGGCACCCCACAGCGCCTCTTGAAACATTGGAGACCGTGGAATACATGTCGCATGACGTAAAGCTGCGGGTAATTGGAGGAAAAGTAATTGAAGTTATCTTTGGAGGCAATCAAATTCCTCAAAGTGCTGAATTTTTTAAAGAACATGATTGTCTAGTCCGCCTGGGTAAAATAAAAAACTATGTAGTGGTTATATATTTAACGAAAGATGAAGGACTTCTGGGAGCCCGACCAACGAATCCATGTAAGACATTCTAGAACCCTATACGTTACTTTAAAATTAAAACTCACAAAAAGCAGTCTCATATAGTAGGAATATATTCATCAAGAATTCAATTTTTTCAAAGTTTTTTAACTACAAGTACACATTTCAAACTATTTAACATTATCTATGCATTTTTTTAGATTTTTCGATAAGCCAAAAGTGATTAGATCCATATTACAATATTTGCATAAGCATAAAAAAATGCACAAAAAAGCATTTTTTCAGGGATAGTTATTAGAATGACCCCTTAAAATAGCCGAAGAATTTCTGAATTTCATTCAATGATTTTGATCAATTTAAATAGAATTAAAGAACAAAATAGTTGCAAAAGCAATACAATTTATTGACAGTCTTAAAAAAGTCTTGTGAACTGTAGTTTGAAAGTAACTATAAAAGTAATGATTCTATAGTAAACTTGATTGTAAATAATGTAACTGAATGCCTAAAAAAACTTTTAATTTTAAAAAAAGAACATTTAGTTAGATAGTTCACTAATCTTTCATTTCTTTTCAAGCTTCAAAATTTATGGAACCTAATTACACAAAATGGTTTCTCGCTTATGAAGGCCACGTCTTTATAGTTCAGGTGCAACCTACTGCTTTTAATCGACTACTGCCTCTCATAAAAGATATTGTGGCAGTTCAGCTAAAAAATAAAAATCACCATGGACCATTTGATCCAACCGAACCAATGCAATTTGCTGGGATCAGATTTATATTACACAGAAGATTATTATATCGGAAAGAAATTACTGGAGTTACGCGTCCTTGAATTAGAATTAAGCTGCACACACGATAAACAACAAATGTATGAAAATTATTTATAATTTTCGTCATGTATATTCTTCAATAAAAAGATGATAAACTTAAAATCATTCTTATGATGTATCGCTTTTATGGTAAAATTCAACTAGTGGCACATAATTTTGAATATAGAGCAGGTAATCGAGGATAATCAGGTGTAATCCAACGCATGTTTTCACGGAGCGCAACTGCCATACACACAGAAAGACCAGAAGATAAAGTTTACATCGATTCCAGTTGAAAGATTCACCGCAACAAATATTAACCTTGCCAGATAAACTTGACATGAATGGAAGATAATTTCCGATTTTTAACCATGCCTGGATAATCTTTCGCTTTATAATCGCTCCACTTTTATACGAGATGTAGTGAGAATTACGACGCTAGCGCTATCGTCGTTTAACTTCATAAAATTGGAGAGAAATGGGGAGTCCCATCTGTTAGTTGGCCCTGCTAGAAGTACATGGATAAAATCTGTATCCGTTTGAATCATTTTCTTTTTTTAAGATGGAAATGAAAAGAACCGATGTATTCATCTTGATCCCAGGTCTATCCCTTAGATCATTTTCTGCCTTTCTTCCAATCTACAATCACATCTATTCTTTTGAATCCCGTTCTTCCTATCCATGTCTATCCGCCACTTATCTAAATGAATCCCTTTCTTTCTACTCCTAATTCCTATTCTAGTGTTTCTTTTTAAATGAAACCTTTGCTTATCCACGAATATCTTTTTTTATCCGTTATACAATCTAAAATCTTGTCTTTCTTTTTTGAATCCCTAACTTCTTATCTTATTGAATCTTTTAATATCTTTTCTAAAATATAAGATAGCCTGATCTTCTTAAATTCCAGTCTTTCTGTCTAAAAAAACTACAGCTTATCCACCTTTATCCTTTTCTATCCGTAAGGCAATCTGAGATTTCGCCTAACTTTTTTAATCACTATTTTCCTATCCAAGTGAATCCATTTCTATCTTTTCCGGAACATAAGATAGACCTATCTTCGTGAATCTCATTCTTTCTATCTAAATGAATCCACAGATTGTCTATCTTTATTCATTTCTATACGTTGGGAAATCTTAAATTTCGTCTATCTTTTTAATCGCTATTTTTCGGTCGAAGTGAATCCATCTCCATCTTACAAGATAACCCTATATTCTTGATTTCTAGTCGCTCTATCCAACTAAATCCTCTGCTTATCCACGTCTGTCCTTAGCGAGGCGCACGCTACTTGACGTACATCCCTGACTTAGCAATAGCGGGGTCTAGCAGGTGCCTGACTGTAAAAGTTAAACATAACTGAAATCATTTGCACCGTCTATAACTGGAGGGTCAGCAGACGTCTTTGTAGAGTTCGAATTTCGAATAGTAAATCGTACAGCTAGGGAACTTTGTTGTTAGGTATATAAACCCTTGCTGGTTTAATACCATTTTGTGGCAGTTTCAAATTCGACATATATTATTACTTTCGAAACGGATAAGGACAGGTAAAAAAGATAGGCCCATTGGAAACTAGAAGCACCAACCTCAAAGTGGACCCCGCTGGTAACATTTCCGTGTACTTGTTTGTGCATTGAAATTGCTTGGTTTGATCAAGCTTCATATTGAGGGCGTTAATACGCGTAGCCTATGGAGCAGCGAACAATTTTTCCAAGCTCTTTGCCTGCTCTGTTCGCCGCGGAGTGAGTGAGGAGATACTAGAAGCACCAACCTCCAAGTGGAAAAATTGTTCGCTGCTTCATAGGTTACGAGTATTGACGCCTTCAATATGAAGCTTGATCGAACCAAGAAGATCCATGCGCACGTTCGGGGAAGCACCTCAGCCATTTCACTGTACAAACAAGTACACGGAAATGTTACCAGCGGAGTCTACTACGAGGTTGGTGCTTCTAGTGTCTCCTCACCCACTCCGCGGCCAACAGAGCAGGCAAAGAGCCACTACGCCTTCACTTTTCAAGGTGTGTTCATTGCTCACTCGCCTCTCCCAGAGTTAAGCAGATTCCTCTGCTAACCTGTGTCTGGTAACGGTCCGGGGCGACTTTCGTACAACCCGTACCGGTATCTTACCGGTCAGATGAAGCCGTATCAGCATCACTACCCTCAATATGACCACAAGGGACAGAGTCAGTAAAAGAGAAAGATAGACAGTTGTGAACACAATGGATAGAAAAAGATAGACAATTGTGAGTGTAAGGGATACAAAGAGATAGATCTCATTAGACGCGACGGACAGGGCATGGAAAGAAAAAGATAGAATTTGTGGGATGCAAAGTGTGTATTTTGGAAGGATTGAATATCTCTATCTGTTTCTATCCACACTGTAAAAAATGTCCTCGAAATTTCTCATATTCTGTCGAGGTAAAGTTGCACTGATGCATATAATTCGCCGTGACAGGGCATTTAATTTCACATCACTTGCTGCAAATTACACCATCGATCGCAGGAAATAAACGGACCCTGCACGAGCGTGGCAATTTTCCGCCGACTGTCGTTGAAATCTTACGGACTAAAATTGCAAGTTTCCACGATTCAAAGCGGAATATTAGCATGTTTCGGTAATTTTACGTCTGATATTATGTGATTTTGCATTAGACGTTAAGAAAATAAAATGTATTATTTGTTGAGATTGTTAAATCTTGTGATATATAACCTTGTATTGTATTATTGAATTGATGCTTTAGGGTTTATTGTAAGCCACTGTATTCTTAAGGGTATGTAACAGATTGTGATGTGATAAATATTACATGGTATTATATTCGGCGAATGTACAATTTGAAAAATATAAATACTTGATGAAGTTTCAGGGAATGGTTCAGAAAAGAAAAGTCACGTCTGTCTGGCCCATTTGAGTTTTAATTTTGTCTCAACAATGCAATTTTATTAATTGTATTTTAGGTACGATCGTGGAGTCTTGTTCTGAGTCAGATTTCAAGTTTAAAATTAATAAAAATGCACTGTTAGAAAAAACATTAAAATATACCAGAAAGGCCTGCCTCACATGTATCATTAACCATTTCCCAAAATGTCAGCGTTTCATGTATGTTTCGTTGTCATAGAAATAAATAAAAAAAAATTATAATTTAATGTCTGACTTATTTAATTTTTTGGAAACAAAATTTTCCGTATTTTGAAAGTAATTTTACTATTATTAATTTGTAAATTTATCAACTTGCTAGGTAAAAATCCATTAACAGCTTCAAAATTTTACCACTAGATGGGAATGTTACGGTCGACATTTTAAAATTCACAAAAAAGTGGGATTTTACCTTTCGTCGCGGAAAGTTACCACGATCGTGCAGGGTCCTTTTATTTCCCACGCCTGACGATGTAAAATTTTTTTAATTTTTTTTACAGTGCATACATTTCTATCTTTTTGAATCTTTTTACTTTCTGAAAGGGGTATTAAGCCTGTTGCTACGGGGCAAACAAAAATGGTGAAATCTATAAGACACACAAAACTGACCAGCAGTCGACGATAATTCGCTTTGAGGTTTTAAAAATGCTCTCTCTTCATTTTGCCATCGCCGAAAGGGGTTTCATTGTTGTGGGATATGTGCCTGCTGTCTAAAATTTTGATCACAATCGAGTAAGTGCTAAAAAATGAGAGTAAATTGGTTAAGCAAAACACATGAACAAATCACCAAGGTGACTCACAGCACCTTGGCGCTGATCGCACAGCGGTATTTGATCGTACTACCCAATGAATAAATGCACTGAATGCACTGCCGATAAAGTTGCACGCCTCTTGGCGGGAATTTTAAATTAGAATAAAAATACGACTTGCGTTCTGTATTTTTGTAATTGTTTATTGTCATGTCTTACTTGGTCTCGAAATAGAAAAACTGTGGAAAGTAATAAAAGGATGCCTCCGTGAACTCGCTGATAATAATTGATAATAATGTTTTTAATAAAAGAAATTATTTATTGAAATATTTACATATATTCTTATGCTGTAACGTGCAAAACACATGTGCAAATAAATAAGGTGAGGCATAAATTTCTTATTAAAAATAACAAAATCTGCAGATTTTTGTAGACATTAACAAACTATCGTACTTTAAATATCGAGATATAGTAGAAATTATTCTACACAGCAGACGTGAACTTTAGTCAAAAAATTTGCATGCACTTTTTACGGTACCTACTTTTTAGTTTTTACAAACTATTTTCATTATTTGTTATTTTTATATATTGAGATAGTGAATGAATGAATTAATTAATTATTGTACACAACAGATGCAATATCTCGATATATAAGAATAATGAATCTTCGGGACTTAGGGCGTAGAGAAAAGTTTGTAAAATTAAGCGCCGGAAAATGTAAATTATTGCTTATTTCTTTAAAATTTTCCCTGCAAAATTTTTTGTTGACTAAATTTGACGTCTTCTGTGTAGAAGAATTAATGAACAAACAGATTTTTAGAAATACGATTCCCTTGAACTTATTATTATTTATTAATTATTTATACTGCAAAAGGCAAATCAAAGTTAATTATTTCAGAAAAACCCGCAACTTTATAGCATTTATCTAACAGAAAATACTTATAAACAATAAGAATAAGTTTAATGAAATTTAATTTCTTAAATTCAATATGTTTATATTAATATTATTAACTATTGATTCAAAGCTTTCTCATGTAAAATTCTTTTGTTATCTAGATTAAATATTTTATATCCTGATTCATGAAAGTGTAATGGTGTCGAGGCTGATTCAGTTGAATGAAAATCTGATTTGTCATACGAGGATGTACATTTTTGGAACTTGAGTAATGTTTACCCAACATCTGTTAAATGTTCTTCCCTCATCTAGAAGACCTTGAAAAGACACACAATTGAAAAAACTAATTTTAAGTTCTACAAAATTTTTTTTAAAACGAATAATAGATTTTCGATTTTTTTTGAAAATAGAAAATAAATTATAGGATTTTTTTGATACTCTGATTCAAACTTTAATTTTTTTCTATTTAGCAACAAAAATTAAATATTGATCCTAAGGTGATGTGCTTCATTATTTTTATCATAAAAGTTTATTTATTGTTAACCTTGATTTGTTAAAATGTTTATGATATGGTAGAATGAGTATCTGAATTCCATTTTCACAATGATATGTACATGTGTATTTTAAAATTATTGAAAAAGTTTATAATAATTAAAATTTTGAGAAATGAAAAAAAAAAAGATTTGAAAATTTGGTTAATGATATAAATGAACAGAAAAATAGCGCGCACGTACGCATAGAACTATCGTTAAATATTATAATAAAGCTTTAATTGACTATTTCCAAATAAGAAATTTAATTTCATTAAATTTTCATTAATTTCATTAATTTAAAAACAAAACAAAAATAAATTTTTTACACCTAATTTGAATTTTCAACCTACAAAGGTAAACTCCCAACAAAAAAATGCCATAGTTTACATTTCAATCAAAAAAATGAAATTTATATATAAAAAAATTTTAAACCTGAAAGACGAATTTTCAAGAAATAAAAATTCCACTTTTTATTTTATTTAACCAAATGGCTAACTAAACTGTTTAAATCTCAAGAAAATGGTTCAACCTTCAGCAAAAAAGAAAAATATTTACTAAAATATAAATCTTTAAATAATGATTTCTTAACAAAGTGATTCAATTAAATCATTCAGACAAAATAGTTTAATTTTCAAGCACATAAGAATAATTTTTAACCAAAAAGTTGGATTTTCATTAAAAAAGTGAAATTTATACTAAAACAGCTGAATATTTAAATCAAAAAAATAAATTTTTAAATAAAAATAGCTGCATTTTCGGTTAAAAAGGATTTCAGTTGACTTTTCACGAACAAAAGATGAATAAAAAAAAAATAAGTTTCTAGGAAAAAATGAGTTTTCATCAAAAAAAGATTCTAGTTAACTTTTCAGGATAAAAATATGATTTAAAAGAAAAGTTTGCATGAAAAAAAATTTCAATGCAAAAATACGAATTTTTTCAACTAAAAAGGATAAATTAAAAAATAAAGTTAAATTTTTTATCAAATAGTTGCATTTTCATGCAAGAAAGATGAAATTTGTACTAACAGACAAATTTTGAATAAAAAACGACAAAATTTTTTTTTTAATTTCAACAAAACTGTTCAATTTTCAACCAAAAAGTGTGACTATTTAACAAAATATTTCAATTTTTAACCAAACAGTTGCATCTTTATCCAAGACAGGCAAAATTTTTCGCAAAACAAATGAATTTTCATTTTAAAAAAATCAGCAACCTTGTTGAATTTTCATGAAGAAAAGATATTAATTTTCTTTTCAACACTGAAATATTAAATTCAGAAATAAGTAGTTTTTTGCGAAATAGTTAAATTTTTAACAAAATAGCATTACTTTTAGCCAAAAATGAAAATTCTACTAAAACAGGAAAATTTTTAAATAAAAAAGACAATTTCCAAAAAAAAAGAGGTAAATTTTTATCCAAAACGATTTACATTGACTTTTCAATAATAAAAAATACAAAATTTTTAAAAAAATGTTAATGTTTTACGATGAGTTGAATTTTGTTAATGTTAAATCATAGATTCTTCCTTATGTCTTACGGTCCACATAAATTAAAATAAATTTGAGCCAACCAACATTTGATCAAACTCAAAATTTGTTTGATTGAAAACTTTCTCAATCTGGAAAGTTTTGGTACAATGCGTCCTTTCTGAAAAGGCGTTAACTAAAATAACTATTTTTACTTAATTAATCAAAAATATAACATTAATGTCGCAGAGTAAAAAAAAAAAACTCCATGTCATTGGTTTTCATTTTTTTCATAAGTCAAAGTTTCAAAAAAAATATATGTTTCATTAAAATCACAAAAAATAAAAAATAAATGTGGGTGTACAAACTAAAGTTTGTTTCCACGCTATGTTATAAAGCGCAATTTATGCATTTTTTTAGTTTGATGTTAACTTCTTTAATACAAGTAAAATGTGTGACTACCCAAATTAATTTTTCAAAGTTACTTGTACATACATTTCAATTTTTCCTGGAATCAGATTAAAAGGTACTGAAACAATAAATGAAATTTTTTAAAAATACAATTTTGAGTTTAAAGCAAAATATAAAATAAGAATAATTTATAATTTTTATTGAAAATAATTTTGCGACTAATCCGAGTATCAGAAAGTAAAGTGCAAATTAAGAGCGAAATATATGTACCCTATCGAAAGATCTGACGTCGGAAACGACGAAGGAAATTACATCGGAAACGACGCAGGAAATCACAACGTAATCGACGCCGGAAACAAAATCTGGATTTGGGACCTGCTCAGAAAAGATACTAATATTGGACAAATTAAAGAAACCTTAATTCTTAACAGTTCTCCATTACCTCTTTTAAAAAGTACAATTAAAGGAAGAACACATGCAATTTATAGCAACTCTTGCAATAGTAAAAAAGTCAAAATCGCCAGAAACACGAGGAATTGCAGGCGTTATTGGATGAAGACCCAACCCAGTCGCAACAAAAATTGGCACAAACACTAAATGTGACCCGAGGAGCAATTTTCCAACGTTTAAAAGCCATGGAAAAAATCCAAAAGTAT
>JAAAKG020198705.1:0-23802 GCA_010014905.2 Druon quercuslanigerum | reverse complement strand
AATAATAATTTTGTTTAACAATTTTCATTTATAAAAATTACCACTTTTTACCTTCATTAACTAAATCATTAATTTCTAAAAATAATAATTTTTCACGATTTCTAGAAGCAAAAATGGTTTAGAAAAATGAGAATTGTTTATACAATTTCAAAATATATCAGTAAATATTATTCTTAACATTATTCCTTAAACATTCCTTATGAGGTGACTGAACTTTAATTAAAAAAAAAAGTTAATAACAAGTTTAAGAGTGGGGATCGATTACGAAAAATCCAAATTTAAATTTGTTCATTTTACTGACAACTCTGTACTAGGCGGAATTTTTGAATCATAGATTCAACTTTTCAGATAAAGTTGACAAATATTAAATTGTGGGTTACATATTCTTTAAAAAACATTAAATTATACATAATGAAAAATAAATAATAAAATAAAGTAGACTGCAATTAGATGTATTTGATTTTTAATATTACCTTTCACAAAATAATTTGTTTATTATACTTTATGCGTGTTTTTTTGACATATGGAAAGCAGACAGCGTGGACTGCAAACCATATAGGTACAATAAGTTCCTTTCTCTTTCCAAGGAGTGGGGATAATAAGAAAAACGGGGCATCATTATATTCTATACTATACCGCAAATTGTGGACTAAAGAATGAAGAATTTCGAAACTTGACGAGTAAGCACAAATGAAAAAAATGCTTTGTCAAAGATTTCAACATATTCCAAATTCTTAATTAATCTCTAAAGAATAATTTCACCTTTTTATAACTAAATATTTGAAAAATTAATTACAAAAGGCGTTTAAACTTTATAAGGGTGGCCGTTTTAGTCAAAGAAAAAAATCTTGCTCATTTCCCGGTTTGAAAAAATGCTTTGTCAACGATTTCAACATATTCCAAATTCTTAATTAATCTCTAAAGAATAATTTCACCTTTCTATAACTAAATATTTGAAAAATTAATTACAAAAGGCGTTTAAACTTTATAAGGGTGGCCGTTTTAATCAAAGAAAAAAATCTTGCTCATTTCCCGGTTTGCAGACATTTCTCAAGGTCAATGTAGTTTAAAAAATTGAACTCTTTTAAAAATTTTCCTTTTGAAATAATTAAAACTGAGCTGAAAATTAAAGCACTGAAACTGGCACACTTGACTTTTACGCGAATTTTTTCTAAAAATAATGGGCGTTCAATTGTTATTTATATATAAAAATTAAACAATCTGACATACAAATTAAGTTTTTTAAATAGAACAATTAAAAATTTAACGTTCAAAGTTTTTTTTTGTTTTTAGTTTTGAACATTTGATTTATAATTACTGATTTTGCATGAATAGTCAGATATTTCTAAATATTAAGCAATTGTTCTTTTTCTTAATTAAAAAATTTCAATTCGAATGGTTTAAAAATGGAACATAATAGACTAAAACAATATTTGAAAATTAATAAAAGCCTTTAATTATGAACGTATTATTTTGAAGTTATTTTTAAATTGAAAATAGTTGATAAATTTTTTAATCGAGCGTTTACAATTGTTTAACTAATAAGACTTTCCAATTTAAAGTTTAATTTTTAACGTTAAAATCTGGAAATTCTAAAATTGTAAACTGATTCTGACTGTGTGATGAACTAAAAATATTTATGATATAAAATTTTCGACTTTAAATGTTTTAAGTTCTTAATTGGTTAAATATTTAAAACTGCATTTTAAAATTCTTCTAATTAAACTGGCCGCAATTTTCTTTCTCTAAAAAAGTTCTTGAACAATGTCTCTTGACAATTTTTTCTATCTCGCGTAATTTATGAGATTTTTGCGCAAATATGAATAAAATCCTTTAAAATTTAATTTTTCTTGGTAATAATATTTTATCGTCTCATGAAAAACAAACAAACCCCCGATTTAATAGTCTTAACGACTTTTACATCAAAATTCATTTTTACTTACTTCATTATTTTTCCGCCAAAAAGTTGTTGAATATGTTAACTTCAGTAGTTTTTTATTTTTTATCGCAAAATAAAATTTAATTGTTGAGAAAAAAACAAATATTGAACAATTTTTTATACATATTTTCACTAAAATCTAGAAAATAATGTGAAATAGGAAAAAGTATAGTCATTTTTCTAGAAATTTTTTAATGAAAAAATTTTGTTCTTTCAACTTTTTTCATGTCTTCTGTCGTTTTTGGAAAACACGTAAATTTATTTTTTCTTCAAAATAAAATGGTTGGGGTTTTTGAGTAAATTTCCTTGGAATATTTTCAGAAAAAACGCCGTCATTTCTTCACTTTTGAACTTTTTAAAATTTTCTAACGAATTTCGAAAGAGTAAAAGAAATCGTTTTAGAATCAGAAAGAAAAGATAAATACCTATATTGGATTTAAAAATATTGCACCGTTAACAAAACTCTCGATGATTTTTTGATAATCCGAGTTTTCAATTTATAAAATTCAAATACTAATAACTTTAAAATCCTACCTGTTGTTTGGATGATTGAGTATTTTTTTCCGCCACGTTGCTTGCTGATTGAGCAATAGGAGAAGCTGTATGTCCATCAGGAATATGAAACAGAATTAAGGGTTGTTCTCGAGATGAGAAATTGTTTGCTGGAGAATAAGGCACATCGCAGCGGAAGAAACCTTTCCTCTGAAGTTGAATTATCTCTCCTTGCTTTACTCTCTTCAACTCAGTTTCTCCCACCACCTGTACTTCTTTCTGAAATCAAAAATTTAAACATCAGAAAAATTATTCATTGAATTTTAAAGTAGCCGTTTTAACAGAGCAAAAAATTCCCGGTAATTAAAAAATAGTTTTTATGAAAAACGGTTAATGTAATGTCCTTTTTTATTCAATAATTCATGATATTAAGCATTTTGTTTAAGTAAAACGGATTTTATGAAATAATGTTTGATCAAGATTATAAGAGAGAAAATTTAACAAAAAAAATTGTAGAAAAATAAAGAGACCTGGAATACCCGAGAAATGACAGTGCATTTATTTTTTTGCCAGGAATTTTACAAATTTTTAGACGAAAAATCTGTTAATTAACACATTTTATTTTCAAGCGTACATTTTTTATTTAAAGAATTTTTTGCAACACCCACCTCTAAAGTTGCACTTTATGTGCTCCTAAATAATGTATAGTTTAAGATTTAAAAATTTTGAATTAGGAAAAAAAATAATTATCCAATATTTAGCAAAACAAAATATTCAAAGCTAAACCATTTTTAACTGAATTGCTAAAAAAGGAACTGTTAAAAATCGTTAAAATTTCAAAGAGTTTTCTTTAAACATAACACTTCTAATTTTTATGTTTAAGAAATGTTTAATTTCAAATTAAATTTTTGTATTGTTATGTATAAATAATAATTAAACACTTGTTATTTGTAGAAAAAATTCGAGTAATTTAAGAGATATTTAGAAGGTCTTAAAAGATTTAAAATAAATTGAAAATGTGAAATTATCTTAAATAATTTAAAAGAAGTGTGTGCACCGAAAAAAAATTCGGCTATTTGTACTGAAATTTTAGATCAAATAGAGGTCTAATTTAAAACAAAATATAGATTTTTTCAGATTTCGAACAAAAAATTCAGACGCTTTTAAAGAACTGGGAACGGCTTTAAAAGAATATAAAACATTTCCTGAAGACCTCTAGGAAAATGGAAAATGAATTTTTATTTCGAAAAATTAATGTTTAGAAAATATTTAAAAAGAGTTTTAAAAAATCTGAAAGATTTTAAGGAAATAATTTTTATTTAGAAGGACTTTGTGAAAATTTGAGAAAAAATTCGAAGAATTTAAAAAGATATTTACTAGTTTAAAGCTTTTTAAGGATTATTAAACTGTTTAAAATTGAAATAATTTAACTTCTAATTTAGGAAATGCTCAATTAAAAAAAAATGTAACCGTTCAATTTTTAATATTTCTAGCTTAAAGTTGCTTGAAATAATATAATTTCAACCTGTACAATTTATATAAATTACACTTTTCTAAATTCTAAACTTCATTTAATTTAAAACTGTTTCATCAAAAAGTTTTAGTACCTTCAATTTTATACATGTAAATTAATGATTATTTTGAATATAATTAAAATTCATTTTTTTAGCAAACCGGTAATTCTTTAACATGAAAATTTGACTATCTTGTAGAAAATTTAACTTTTGTGTACAAACTTCTTCGTTTTGGCTTAAAAATTCAACAACTTGGTATAAAATTCAACTATCTGGTACAAAATTAAATTTTTTTTGCAGAGAATGAGTTTTTTCAATTTAAAATTAATTCTCCTCAACAAAATTTTAACTACTCCATTTTTGGTTTTAAATGGATCTTTTTTACTTAAAAAATCAACTATGTAGTTTAAAAAAATTACTAATGAAAAATATAAATAAAAAAATAATAAAATAAAATTTGTACTAACATGACATCCATTTTTCAAAGTATTTAATTGCAAATATGTGTAATTTGTTAAAAATTCGCCTTTTTGGCAAAAAATTAAATATTTTTGGTTGAAAATTCAACTACATATTTGGTTAAAAGTTAATGCCTTTTTCAGGAAGTTTCTTTTCTGTGGTAGAAAGTCAATTCTGTTGTTAAAAATCAAGCAATTGGTTGAAAATACGTCTCTTTTGATTAAATTTAACTGTTTTATATTTTTCATTGAAACCTTTTTCTGCTGAAGTATATACTATTACCATTTTCGGTAAAAATGTATCTTTATAGGTTTAAAAATAAACTCTTGGCTACAAAGTTAGTGTTTTTGGATGAAAATTCTTTTTTTTCATTAAATTGTAATTTCTTGAAATTGAAAATTTAACTATTTTGTCGAAAAGTCATCTGATTGTTTGTAAATTATATATTTTTTTAAAACATATTCCCAGGTTGAAAATTCTTTTTTTTTTTTTTTTGGAAAAATTCGCCATTTTGGTATAAAAATTCAACTATTTGGTTTAAAATCAAACTTTTTTGTAGAAAAATAGTTTTTACTACTCCACTTCCGGTTGAAAAAAAATATAAACCACCACAAATTAAGCAAAGGAAATTTGGACTAACATCACATACATAGTTCAAAGTAACTTTATAAAAATACATGTTTTTTTAAAACAAACCCCGTTTTTTTAGCTAAAAAATTAATATTCTAGATCAAAATTCAACTATTTGTTTAAAATTTTACTACAATATTTTACTAGAAATTCGCCTTTTTACAGGACATTAATCTTCTTGGCTGAAAATACAACTATTTAGTTAAATGTGTATGTGTTCGATTGAAAATTATTTTTTTGATTTGGTAAAATAATGTGTTTAGTGGGTAAAAACGTTTTTTAATGAAAAATTAAAGAATTTCTGGCGAATAAATAACTTCCAGGTCATTTCCCGAGATTTCCCTGAATATAGTCTTAAAAAAATAATATAGATTATTAGAAGATTTTGTAATTACCCTTGTTTCCTTCGCGACATAACTCTTAAAATCTTCATCCTTGCCGAGAACAGGTTTACTGATGATGTGATCAAAGTAGACAGCGTAACAAGGCACCAATTTTGTTTCTGCTGAGTCTTTAGTCTCACTTTCTGGTGCAGAGAGCCACGTTAGTTTTACAGTATTCTTGAAGTCTTTATTCTCCAAGTTCAGCGAAGCCTCGACGCTAACAATCGATCCCTTTTCCTTCTTCACTTTTTTTATTAGGAGATTTCCCCAGTTTATAAAAGTGGCATTTTGACCCTCGACTAAAGTCTCCGCGTCTACTTTTTCTATAAGGATGTTCGGACTGATTCGAACTTTTTTAGTACCTATCGATGGATCCTTTGGATGATTCTGGACGGTGATCCAATCATTCTTAGCCCCTTGGACATTAACTGGTACCAGTTCATCAGAGTTCAATGCAGTGTATCTGTTTAAAATCGATGAGGATAAATAAGAAATAAATTAAAATTCATAAAGAGATTCCATGTTAAGGTGTCTAGCTTTTCTTAGGAATAAAGTTGCACGTCTTTCTCAGGCATTCCAGGTCAAGAAATCAGGTCGCATTTCAAATAATGAATTGTTTTAAATTTAAATCTTTCCTTGATGAATCGTTCAAATACTAAAGTTCCCTTTATATTTAAGAATGAAAACTACCTTTTTAGGTATTCAACATAGTAATCATATAGGCAACCTTAATTTATATAATTAATTACTAATAATTGTCATAAAGTTATAATTTAGAGAAACTCTAAAGGTTTCAAAAATAAATTTAAAAAAGCTTCCGTACACAGAATTTTCACAACGGTTTATTAAATCGTAGACTTGAAACTATTTCCCCTTTTATATAGAACTATTTTTTTTCTGCATCCATCTTCTAAGGTAATCTTCTAATCTTCTAAACATTCGTTTTTTTTGGCTTGAAAACTCCACTATTTGGTTGAAAATACCACCGTCTTTGATTGAAAATTCATTTTTGTAGGTTGAAATTTCAACTTTTTTGCTGAAAGTTGGTCTTCTTTGCTTGGAAGTTCAACTATTTATTTGTAAAATTAATCGCTGTATTTAAAATTTGAAATAATTATTTAAAAATTGAACTTTTTGGTTTAAAATTCGTTACTATTACTTGAAAGTTCAATTATTTGGTTATGAATTCGTCTTCCTTCGTTAAAAATAATCCTTTTTGTTGAAAATGAATCTTTCGGGTTTCAAGGTCAAATTTTTTCTAAAAAATTCGACTTTTCAGATACAAAACTCGTTTGTGGAACATTTTTGTTTTTTGGTTGAAAATTCATGAGTTTTTAACCAAACAGGGAATAAATACATTTTTAAATAAAAAAAATTAATTTTTTACTATATCCTATTAAATATGAAACTCTTAAGATTTCATCTAAAATGTTACATCTTCAACTAGAAAACGATATTTTATCAAATTTTTTTTCAACAAAGTAGTTGAATTTTCAAATAAAAAAGAATTATTTAAATTTTCAGATAAAAAATGTACTCCCAACCAAAGAACTAATTTTCAACCAAGCAATTAAATTTTTTAGCCAAAGAAATGAATTTGTTACCAAAATAGTTGCGTTTTCACTCTCTGTTCTTATCTCTCATCTTTTTCACCATTTTTTTCGCCACTTTTTTCATCACCAAAGTACAACTTTGGTCACCTTTATATGGTTTTTTCACGTAACTTTTTCGTATGATCAGGAACGATAATTCTTAAAATTATTATCGTTTATTTATAATCGTTTATTTACCTTTCAGAACATATTCGTGTGTTACAGTGCGATAACGTCATACTAAATCTTTATTTTCCCAGAACAGAATAATTTTTTTTTAAGAAAACTGTTTTAGTCTTATTCAGCCTCTCCATATCTCGGGAACAATTTGTTTATTTACTTTTTAATTGAAAAATATATTTCTAGTTGGTCAGAACTGCTTAAATTTTTCTAATCAAACTCATTTTCTCTCAATTTAGCAACTGAATATCTCGAGATTAAATTTTTATTTATAGTTAAAACTGAAAATTGAACTTTATCGTGACCTGAAACCGAGCCTAATCTAATTTGTAAGGTTCCTATCACTTTGACATTGTAAACTTCCACATTCTATTTCTCGCGACTGGATAATTTTTTAATCATAATTTTTGTGTTTCAATTCAGAAAAATTTCAGATCATGAGTAGACTTATTTCATCTTTAAATGGTGATTTCGATTTTACAGAATGCATGGTGGCCATTTTAATAAAAAGTTTTCCATTTGGAGTAATAAAAACTTATTCGAATTTTGCCAAATTTCTTTTTAATCCGGCAAATTGAAAAATATTTCCTTAAAATCTTCCAGGTTTATTTTTCACAATTTAGGAAATCTTTTCAAATATTCTTTTAAAAATAATTTTTTTCAATGAAAAGTAATGTTCAATTTTCCTAACAATTAAAGAAAAAGTATTTTTTTAAGCCTTTCATAATTCTTAAAAAGCTTCTAACTTTGTTAATAGAAATCTGAAAAAATCTATATTTTGTTTTAAATTAGGCCGTGGGCTATTTGCACCGAAATTTCGTTACGAATAGCCGTATTTTTTGGGTATATGTAGAAAATTCGTTGAAATTATTTGAAATTATTCCAAACTTTAAATTAATTTTGAATCTTTACAGACGCTCTCAATATCGGTTTAACTTTTGCAAGTTTTTTCTAGGAATTATAGGTTTTAAATTTTCATTACACGTCAAAATTCAACAATTTTACTTGTAAATTAAATTTTGTTCAAATAAAAAAATTAAAATTAAAACGTCCAAAGTTTAGTTTCGAATATTTAGTTTATAAATACTTCTACATGAACAATCAAATAGTTCTAAATATTAGGCAATTGTTATTTTTGTTAATTAAACAATTTCACATGTTAAATGTTCAAATTTTTGACTAAAACAATATTTTTAATTTAAAAAAGCCTTTAATTATGAATATATTATTTATTATAATTATTTTAAAATTGAAAATTGTTTATAATGTTTAAAACGGGCGTTTACATTTGTTTAAATGCGAAAACTTTAAATTCATTTTTAACTTAATTTTGTTTTAATATTTAATTTTTTAACTGATTCCGAATCGTCTGGTAAAATCAAATATTATTCCCTTGTTAATCCTTAATGCATAGTTCAATTTGAAAAATAATTGTTACTTATCATTTGGTTAATTAAAAAGTTTTTTTATCAAAAATTGTCGAGTTCAAACGCTACTAATTTTTTATTTTTTTAAAATCTTTAAAACTGCATTTTAAAATTCTTTAAAAGAATGTACACTCAAAAATTAAAATACAAAATGGAAAAAGTGTAAGTGAAAGATTTTTGACTTACGCATTGTAAACTGAACGTTATTATAATTTTAAAAAATTACAATTCAACTGATTATTTAAATCATTAAAGTATTTTTAATTTGTGAAAGATCTTTTGAAATCTTAGAAATGTGGGTTAAAAAACTTGTACCATATCTTAGTGAAATCTTTTTTAAATCTTCAAAAATATTTTGAAACCTTTTGAAATCGTTCAAATCTTCAAAATGTTTTAAAACCTTTGAATTCTGGTGTACTCTAACCTTTTTCAAATCTTTGAAATTCTTTAAATCTTTTGAAAGTTGTAAACGCTTTATGAAATTGTTATGAAATATTTTAAATCTGGTGTACACGACATTTTCAAATCTTTTAAATCCGTGAAACCTTGGTAAAATGTTACAAATCCGTATAAATATTTTTAAATCATTGAAATATTTTGAAATCTTCTGAAATCTTTAGTAATGGTTTATAATCTGGTGTACACTTAAAAACTGATTATGGAAACGCTTGAAAATCCGTTATATGACCATGGCTTATTCTAATTCTGACACTGAAAAAACATTGCAATTTTCAACTAACAATTTTTATAATTTGTAACTTGAATATCATGAAAATATGTACTTTAACATTCTATATTAGCGAAGATAAAATTAAAAAACTTAAAGAATTATTCACAATGTTGAAGTCTGTTCGCTGAAATCTAAAAAATAATTGGCAAAGTAAAAAAATGCTTAGAAATCTCCTTATTTATTCTGTAATGAATAAAAGAAAACTTATATCTTGATAAATAAATAACTTTTCAGTAGCAAGATTTCTTCTATAGGAGAAGTTTCTTTTATAATATATTATAAACTTTAAATTACTTTTCAAATTTCAATAAAATAACTGTTTTAAAAGAAAAAAATTTAATTAAAGGTTCTCGTAAAAAATTCAAGGAGAGTTCGAGGTTTTCAAGGTTAAACAAATTCAAGAAGTCCAGGTTGTCAAAGTTTTTAAGATCGCTGGACATCCTGGTAGTTTCCTATGTAGTTTACGACATCGGAATTTTCAGTAAAGTAGCTTTTCAATATTTTAAAGGTCACTAGGCACCATTCAAGACATGCTAGACACTATGTTTTCTGCCTTAATGTTTAATTAACATCATACCTGACAGCGACTGGATCAATGACCTTTTTGTTAAAAGACCAGATCTTGTCCCACTCCATAAAGACGACAGATCTCGAGCTCCCTTGTGCAATGATGAACTGTTTAAGACCTTCGACTGTCATTCCTCTTCGCAAAATTCCTCGAACTGTTGGGAAGCGAGGATCATCCCAGCCATCTACCAAACCTTCTGCCACAAACCAAGTCAATCTTCGTTTCGAAAGGACCGTGTTTGTCATATTTAGACGAGAATATTCCCAGATGTAGGGACGGTTTAGACCCAGGGCTTCTATAAACCAATAGAACTGAACATCTCTGTCATGGTATTCGGTTGTGCGTAGAGTATGTGTTACTTTCTCAACTGCATCCACAATTGGACAGGCAAAATCGTAGGTTGGATATACCCTGTAAAAAAGATCGATAGAATTAAAGGTGTTCATTAATTTTTAATTTAAAAAATACTGAACAGTAATTAAAAAAGGTGACTCTTTTCTTGAAAATAGGTGACAGAACAAAATTTTGTACAAGTTAAATAACAGGCCTCACTGTCCCTATGGGATATAATACAGGGAGCAAAGGGTACTTTTTCGCGCTAAAAGGATAAAAAATTGAAGTAAAATAAAAAATAATTAAAATGAAATGGAAACAAATGTTAAAACAAAAATAATTCCATTGACTTCCAAAAAATTATAATAAATGTAGAGGAATTTAAGGTAAAAGAAAATAATTCAATGCAATTTATAAAAGTTTAAATGAATTGAAGGCAATTTAAAAATATAAAAAAAACTTCATTGAATATAGAAAATTTTAAATGAGCTTCGAAGAATTCGAGGCAACTCAAAAGAATTTTATAATATGCCTAAGAATTCAAGGTAAAGTTAAAAGACTTCAGGATGAATTAAATACAAACTTTTAAAAATTGTGTGTTAATTAATAAGAATTCAGGATAATTTCAAAAAAATAATTGCAAATCTTTGAAACCATACTAAATTATAACCAAAAAATAATGTAAATGAATTGGAAATCTTTTTTTAAATTCCATTGATTTTAGTAAAATTTATGTGAATTTAGAGGAGTCTAAGGGAAATGAGAAGAATTCGATGTATTTCATAAAAAATCAAGCTGAATTTGAAAAGCAATCAAGTGAATTAAAAACAATTTAAAAATATGAAAATGTGCATTTAATTGAGTTTAGAAAAACTAAAGAGATATCAAAAGAATTTGATGTTGAAAAATAACCTTTACATTCAAAATTGTTCCTTGCAATTTAGAATAAAATTTTATCATATAATTTTTAAGGATTCAATTCATAATTATTCAATTTCACTTTCTGCTACAGTTCAAACTTGTGCAATTTATTAAATATCAAGAGTAAAATTATGCAATTTTTAGTATTTTCAATAAAAAATTTCTCAAATGTGAAGCATTGCAAATGAAAAGTATACAATGTTTCAATTCACATTTCTTGAATTTCAAATTCTCCTAATTTAAAAATGGTTCAATAATACAAAAATATACATCTGGAATTATTCGAATATCATCGTTTAGAAATATTCGTTATTTAGGTATTAAAAGGCTTTATTTTAGAATTCTACAACTTTGGACAATTTCAATTTAATACCAAGCATTTGTTTTTTTTAAATCTGAAATTATACAACACTTATTAGGGCTTTCAATTTGATATAAATTTGCACTCTTAAAAGTTTTAAAATCTTCAAAATACAATTTCAAGTTTTCAAATGACTGAATTTACAAATATTTGATAAATATATAGAAAGGTTCACACAACAATTGTTGAATTTCAAACAATATAGACTTGAAATTCTTTAAGTTATTACATTTTGAGCTTAAATTATTAAATTTTCATTGTTATGAATACAACATTTTCCAACTTTTAAGGCCTTCCTTTATAAAATATACCTTTGAGGAATTTAAATTTTATATCTATCAGTTTTGTTACTTCTAACTAAAAATATTGAATTGGAAATATTTTATTATTATTTGATACAATTTTTTATGAATTTTTAAATTTAATTTCTTATACCATAATTGCTACATAATTTTGATTTCCAAATTCCAGGTATTTTACAAATTTTTCAAAGATGATTCGAAATAAATGTTAAACCTTCCACTGACAGTTCCATTCCAGAAAAACTATAGACTTTTAAGAGGTATATAAAAATATTATTAAAAAAGAATAATCGTAATACATTTAACTAATTAAAATATAATTTGAAATATTTGCAAAGATAAAGCAAAACTTAAAAAATTGATCGCTACTTTATTAACTACAATAAAATTCATTAATATTCTCCAAACCCGATTAATTCCGTTTCATTTCAACAACGTTCTTTTCAAGATCGTATTACTTTCATTTGAATTCTTCCCATTAATAAAAGTTTAACGATTTTATTTAAAATTATTTATTCAAAAATTGTTAAATTTTAAACTAATTTATTTAATAACGGTTCAATTATAATCTTTTTAATTTTGAGCATTTCTAATTTGATAGTTTATACTCTTCGATTTGATTGAATCAAATTGCTGATTTCAAAATACAATCAATTAAATATAATTATTTTTTAAACAAAATAGTATGATTAAAGTATGAATTTGTTAAATTTTTAAAAATTATATTTGTAATTATTCGATATCGGACTTTTCCGGCTTTTTAATTAAATTGGTACAATTTTGGAAGATTTTTCTTCAAATAGTAAAAAAATTGGTACAAAAATTAGTATATAAAATAAAGAATAGTTGAATTTAAAATATTTGAAATAATTTTTTGTATTTAAGATGGTGTCGTTTTTTTTCAAAATAGTGGCAT
Source organism: Druon quercuslanigerum (assembly GCA_010014905.2). NCBI lineage: Eukaryota > Metazoa > Arthropoda > Insecta > Hymenoptera > Cynipidae > Druon > Druon quercuslanigerum. Next base: position 11,055 of record JAAAKG020198705.1, on the reverse strand, counting down.
CGCTAAAAAAGGCGTTAATTAGTCTCAATAGTGTTATGGATCCAAGCCCTGTTAAATCTGAGAATGTAAGACTTACTTGTATTTTGTTCCCGTTCGAGGATGTGGCTCTGGTTTGCATCTGTAGATTGTCGGATCTCGCATACAACCATTTGCCGATTGATAATCGATTTTTGCTCTTACACAGCACTCTTGACCTTTCGGAGTTCCTTTCTTCATCTCTACCCACATCTTCAGATTCTTATCAACGGCTAAAAACAAATAATTACAATTTTAGGAGATCATTGTAAATTTTAGTCTATTCAGAAGTTGTGAAACCTACGGTTATTCCTATTAACCGATGGTAATCTCTGGTCACGTTGATCTTTCATATCCTGAGCTGGAGTATCATCTACATAGGCTTTGCCTTCTTTAAGTAACTGATCACAATACCTCAGCATCAGCTCAAAATAATCAGAAGAATGGGTGAAACGATCTGGTTTTATCTGCAGCATTTCCAAATCCTCGAGAATGGCTTTTTCGAACTCGACGTTCTCCTTAGCAGGATTCGTGTCATCGAATCGCATAATCAACTGACCTTTAAAAGCTTCAGCGTAATACTGATTCAAAAGCGCAGCCTTCGCGTGACCAATATGCAAAAATCCACTTGCTTCAGGCGGAAAACGCACTACAACCTGAAACAATCATTAAAATAAAAAAACATCCGAATCTTTAAAACCTTGACAGATCGGATGTACAACTTCTTCTGAATTGAAGATACTTCAAGATATTTTGATGAGTTCAGTAGATTTCAAGAGAATTGCAGTGAAAATATTTACAGATGAAAAATTTAAAAATTCAAGATTTATTTATTTCAACAAAAAAACTTTTCTTCTGTAGAATACGAATTTTCAGTTAAAAAGGAAGAATTTCAAACGAAACAGTTATAAACTCTACCGAAAAATATGACTTTTTAACAAGTTAGTTATATTTTTAACCAAATCATTGAATTTTCAACCTAAAAAGATGAATTTTCAATCATATGGTCACATTTTCAAACAAAAAATACTTATCTTCAACCGAAAAAAGTTCACTTCAAATAAAGTAATTGAATTTTTCAGAAGACAGTTGAATTTTCAATAAAAAAAGATACATTTTCAATATAAAAGAATATTTTTCTGTCCAAATAGACAAATGTTCAACAAAGCAGTCGAACTTTCGATAAAAATATAAACTTTCAACAAAATACTTTAATTTGTAACCAATTATTAACATTTTCAACATAGTGGAATTTTTTAACGAAATACTTGAATTTACTACCCACAAATATATATTTTCAATCAAATGGTCACATTATCAAACAAATATGAAGCCTCAATCGAAAACAATTGCATTTTTCAGAAAACAGTTAAATTTTTAACAAAAAATATACATTTTCAATCCAAAAAGACGATTTTTCTGTCCAAATAGATGAATGTTTAACAAAACAGTCAAATTGTGGACCATAAAAAATATATAACTCTTTAACCAAATACTTGAATTTCATGACTATAAAGATGCACTTTCGACCAAATAGTCGAACTATCAAACAAAAAATGTTTAACTTCAACCAAAAACAGTTGACTGTTAGATCCAAAAAGATGAATTTTCAACAACAGTTCACATTCAATCAAGAAAGATGAACAGGGTGGCGACCACAAGAATTTAATTATTATTGGGATTTTTAAAAAGGTAGATGAATTTTCAACCCAAAAGTTTAATTTTCTACCAAAAAGTCGTTTAACAAAAATAAATTCATTCTCCATTAAACAGTTGAATTTTCAATTTAAGAAATGTCATATTTCAAACAACTAGCTGCATTTTGAAGTAAAAAGATCAGTTTTCAGCCTAAAATAGAATAGTTAAATTTTCATTAAAAAATTTTTTTTTCACAAAGAAGATAAATTTGTATTAAAAATAAATCTTATTTAACTTTCAACAGAGTAGTTTTATTTTAAACCCGAAAGACAATATTTCAACTAAATAGTGGAATTTTAAACTAAAAAAGATTAAGTTTCAACTAAAAATGGAATAACTGAATTTTAAACAAACAAGATGGTTTTTTAACTGAAATGATTAGTCTGTAACTAGAATAGTTGATTTTTCATCCAGAAAGATGAATTTTTAACCTAGAAAATTAATTTTCACTAAAGAAGCGAATTTTCAAATAAAATGATAAATTGTCAACCAACAATTGAATAGTTAAAATTGAAAAAATTTAAATGAGATTAAAATCAAATTCAAAATCATAATTAACATCCAATAATCAAGTTAGTGAGCCGAATTTCTGAAAATAAAATCAAGAATCCAACGACCAAATATGGACAATCATAAATCCGATTGTCCAAATTTGGCCGTTGGATTCTTGATTTTATTCTCAGAAATTCGGCTCATTAAATTGAATAGTTAAAAATGAATGTTTAACCAAAAAGATGAATTTTCAACTGAACGGGTGTAATTTTTAATTCGAATAGGTGCATTTTCCGATAGAAACAAAATAATCTACAACAAAAACAAAACTAAGTTAAAAAAATATTTACATTTTCTAATAAAGTGGTGAATTTTCAACTAAAATGATGAATCTTGAACCCAGAAGATTAAATTGAACCACAAGTCAAATTATTTTACTCAAAACAAATTCAATCAGATATTGAAGAGTTACATTTTTAGTAAAAAAATCATAATTAAAAAAATAAGAAACAAATTTTCAACCAATTAGTTCAAGTTGTAACTAGAATAGTTAAATTTTCAGTCAAAAATTCATTTTTAGTCAAAGAAAAAACGGATTTTCGAAAAAACAAATAAATAATGATAATAATTAATCAAATCTTGATTCAGAAAATATTAATTCGGAACGAAAAATAAAGTAGTTGATATTTCAACCAGAAAAAATTTAACTTTTTAATAGAAAACGATGGAATAAAACCAAAAAGAACGAATTTCCAACAAAATACATGAATTTTCAACCAGATATTTTAATTTTTAACTGAACCCGATCAATTTTCAACCAAAACCAGAATAATTTACTTTTTAGTTTAAATAAACTGATTTCAAACGACAACAAAAAACGAATTTTCAACAAAATAGTTCAATAGAGTAATATAAAGCTTCTTTTACAAATGAAGAATTATTTTGATTCAATTTAATATTGTAATTTAAAAAATTAAGCATTCTCTCGAAAAAAAATTCCCTGATACTTCTGGGATTTTCCGTTTATATAAAAATTCCCAAACAATTCCAGGTTTCCTATGACGGGTAGACACCCTGTTACTGACTTCAGGAGATTTCAAATGACTTCAGGAGAATTCAAATGAATTTAATAGACTTCACGAGTAGTCCACTCGTCGTCTCTGACTAATTAATTTTCATGATTTAACTCACCTTTCCCATTTCGGCACCAGGTAGTTCTATAAATTTGCCCTCTTGTTTCCTCGTGTTGGTACCCTGCGCTCCTTTGTTTTCTTTTTCAGCTGGTTTTCCTCTCGGCTTGTTTGTTTTGGCAACAGGAGCTGTTTTGTTCTTCGCGACAGACTCCAAAGCTGTCTTTGCAGCAGGAAGGGCCTGAATCTGCTTGTACCATCTCGCGATGTTGGGATATTTCCCGTTAGAAAGTAATCCTTCATCCTCGGATAGACTCGAGAATACGCAAATATCAGCAATTGTTATTCGCTTAGCTACCAACCATGTCTTCGGCAACAACATACGATTCAAATATTCAAGAGACTCGTTCAGAGATTGAGTACCTCGCAGAGGTCCAATTGAGAATGATAGCCAGTGGTCTACTTCTGTTCTTTCCAAAGCTTCATTGCCCCCTTTAAACGAAATTAATCAATTTTAAAATCTGTCATTTAAAAATATATATTTCTTAGGGTTTTGTTAGCTACGCTGGAAGCCCTTGTATCGAAGGTTCGATATCCGTCAGTTCTTTACTACAATGTTTGTGCAAGGAGGGTTGAAATTTTTTTATCAGTGGCTAAAAGAATAAGAAAAATAAAGACGTTTGGAAATTTGACTTTTTAGACGCCTATGCTGGAACCTTTTGTTTAGTCCAACTTTTCTCCGAGATGGCTCTAATTAAAGCTTCATGGCATGCAGAATTGCGAAAAAGAATCATATTTGTTACGTTGTATTCTCAGGGTTCCTACCTGATCAAAAAATTGGGAACTTTGCTATCCGTGAAATGATCGAGAAATTGATTCAGTGACCGGAATGTCTATTTTGAATGTACTGATATGCAAATTATAACTGGCTTCATATATTATATAACTCTAATTCTGAGTTAGAAAAGGGAATTTGTAAAAAAAAAAAAATTCTTATTTGGAATAGGGAATTTTCCGAAAGAATTACCATTATAATTTGCATCAGCGAATTTTCTAAAAGAATTATATTTCTAAGTTCAGTCGGGGAACAAAAAAATTTAGAATAAAAAAAATTTCATAAATAATTATAATTCTTCACAATTTTAATTCTGATTTATAAAAAGAGAATTTACAAAAACAATCACTGTCCCAAATCAGAATTCTTCTCCAAAATTCACTGTTCCAAATTAGAAATACTTTTAATATTCTAAAATGTTTAGAAATCTCTTAATATCTTTAAAAATGGTTTGAAATCATTCAAATCTTTTAAATTGACCAGAAAAATTAAAAATTGACAAGGAATTAAAAATCATCCATTGGGTAAACACCCTGATTCTTCTTCTCTGCTGTGACAAATATGAAAAATTAGGAAATTGGGTTTTTAGCCCCTTATATTGGAAGCTTTTCTATTAGTCAAATTTTCCTCGGAGATAGCTCAAATTGAAGCTTATTAAAAATAAGAAAACGAGAAAATTTAGTTTTTTGTGGCTTGGAATGACTATCTAATCCAGTAGCCTAAGAAACCCTTCCGTGAGGGCACTTGCCCATCTCTCTGGCTTAATTTTATTCAACTTTTATATTAGATTTTGTATGCAGGTTGACAGTTTTAACAAAGACAAAAATCCCGGTCATTTCCCGACCCTTTTCACGGTCATTGAATTTAACAATTTGAACTCTTATGCTTGTCCATTTTTTTCATTTGAATCAATCAAAATTGAACTGCAAATTAAAGTACTGGAAGAGAAAATCTTTTGAATTTTAAACTAAAATTAAGACTAACAACATTTTTTATTCAGAATTTGTTAACACAAACGCTAAATAATTTACACGTATAAAATAAAGCTTTTAACATTTTTCAATTGAGAAAATTGTAAGTAAATGCTGTTCAAAAGCAAAATTTTGATCTTATATAAAATTTGTCCTATCATTTCAAATGCTCTATATTGAAGATGTATGAAATAATTCGCAAATATTTAAATTAATATCATTTTAAGCAATTTTAAGATAGAAAAATTAAAAATTGAAGACCACAATTTTTTTAACTGAACACTTGTTAAATTAGAAGTTAAATTATTTTAACTTTAAACCATTTCAAATTACTAAATTGTTAAATTGTTCATCAGACGCCAAAATTCAACACTTTCACTAACAAATTATACATTTTTTAATGGAGTCATAATTGTAACGCTGGAAGTCTAAATTTAGTATTCTAAAATTTTAAAAATTCAAAGCTTTCTTTTTAAACATTAATTCAAATTGAATGGGTTAAAAATGGAATATTTTAGACTGAAAGAATATTTGAATAGGATTTGAAATTGAATGAAAGCGTTTAATTATGAATCGTTTAATTGGAAGTTATTTTAAAATTGAAAATATCTTATTAAGTTTTAATCCGACGTTTACATTTATTTAACTACCAAGACTTTCGAATTAGAACAATTTAATTTTTAACGTTAAAATCTATACATTTCTTTATTTTCGACAGATTCAGAATCGACTTGTAAAATCAATTAATGCTCAGTTTTTAATACTCGAAACATAGTTTTTTAAATATAAAAAATGTTCAATTTCAATCAGTTCTAAATTTTAATTCTTTAAGTCTTCAAAACAGAATTTTAAAATTCTTTGAACTGAAAATGTACTCTTAAAAATGAAGACCTGAAATGGACAAGTTTTAAAGTAAAATATTTTCGAATTCCTATTATATTGTAATCCCTTAAAATCATTGAAACCTCTTTCATATCTCTTAAAACCTTTTAAAATACTTTGCAATGTTTTGAAATCTCTTTAAATCCGTTTAAATCTTCAAAATTTCATTATAATCCCCTGATATCCTTCAAAATCCGTGACAATATTTAGATATCACATGAATCCTTCAAAATTCTTTGAAATTCAGTGATATTTTTTAGCTCCTGACATTCCTTAAAATCCGATAATACCCTTTAAAAACTGTAAGAATCCTTGAAACACTTAAAATCTTCAAGATACTATAGAAATTCCTTATAATACTTTAAAATCCTCTGAAATTCCCTAAAATTTGTACAAATCGGTTAAAAGCAATGAAGTTCCGAGAAATATTTCTAAATCTTATGAGATCCTTGAAATAACTTGAAATATCTCTAAAATTCACTGAAATCTTTCCAATTCGTGATAATCTTTCCTAATTTCTTGAAATCCCTTATGTTATAAGAGATTATAATATTCGGAAAACCTTCTCCTGAAATTGTAATCAGTTAATTTTGTTGCTAATTTCAATCCGTGACTCAGTTCTAGCTATGAATCAAGATATTTTTTCTGATCAATTAGTAAGCTTTCCTACTTCATCAGTAAAGAAAATTTATTTATAGCTAGAATATAGTCACTAATTAAATTTAGTAAAAGTTGTAACTGATTCAAATTTCGCGTTTGAAATTCCGTTAAATATTTTGAAATCTTAAAAAATCCTCTCAAATTCTTGGACCTACTTTAGTCTTTTTAAATCTCTTAACATCCTTTGATATCCCGTAACTTTTATTATTGTTAAATTTCGAAATCTCTTGAAATCCCTTGTAATAATTAAGATTCTCTTTGAAATTGAACCAGGTAATTTGCTGAAACTTTTGAAATCTCTTTAAATGACGTAAAATCCATAAAACCTTTCGTACACCTTTAGAATCGTTTAAAGTATGCTACAAATTTTGTAATTCTCTTGAATTTTTTTGAAATCTCATAAAATATCTAAGCAGTTTTGACAATGTAAAATTTTGTAGAAAATTTATAATTCTTTGAAATACTTTGTACTACTTTGAAACATTTTAACATCCCTTCAAATCTCGTTTACGGTGAAAATAATTTACATATTTTCGATAAACTGAGTGAAAACTATAAAATAATACGTAAGAACGGTGAAGAAGGAGGGTCTAAAATTTCGAAAATTATCCTTATGTAATTAATGGACGTTTCCTTAAAATTCAAGAAAAAGTTGAAATCGAACTTAAGTTAAGTTGCATTATATCATTTGATATGAAATTAGTTATATTTAAAGTGACTTGATACATTTTTTCCCTAAAAATTGTTAAAACTCTCGGTTTCCCGCTACAGCGGCTGCCTTGCGTATGCTTCAATAAGAAATTGAATAAAAATTTTGAAGATCTAAAACTTGTTGTTCAAATTTAAATTTTCAAAGTTTTAAGCAACTTTAAAAGTATTTAAATTAAGTAAACGCAAAATATTTTTACCATACAAATTAGGATCCACAGTTCTGGCCAAATAGCGAGCAACGTCATTGTTAGTTTCACCAACTAAGTGACCGTCTTTATCAAACAACTGGACATTTCCTGATCCTTTCCAGTCTTTGGACCAAGTCACTGGAATCTTAGTCTTTCCTTCAGAAGAAACTAATTCGCTCAAAATCAGAGCCCCTGGAAAAAAGTATAATAAATTCAGTGCCTATTTTATTAGTTCTTTTTTATCATTAATGAATGAAAAGAAAATTCTTTTCTTGAAGAATCATTCAGTGCTGGGTAAGTTACTTTTTCACTTTCTTAATTTTATTATATAAAAGTGACAATAACTAAAACGATAATGCATAAGAACATAATTTTAAAAAGTAGGTATTAGTTAAAGCAGACAAAAAATATAAAATATATTTTTGCAAGTGAAAAACAATGTATATTTAGAATAAATTTCACGGCACTATGCAAATCATCATTTTTGACTGATAAAATAGTTGAAAATACTATTTACATGGCTTGAAATAGAATGATTACAATTGTTATACCCCAAAAATGGTTCAATAAAATTCATTATAATTTGTTTAGAATTAATATTCCATTCGGAAATTCAGGTCACAATTTTGAGTGTCAGGGCCTAAAATGTTTGAAATTTCGGACAAACTAGTTGGCAAAAATATGAATTTTTAAAAATATTTTGAATCGAAATCAAAGTTGAGTTCAATCAAAAAATCCTTTACCAAATCGGATTAATTTTCTATTAAAAAAGCTGATTTTTCAAGAACAACAAAATGCGACTTTTGTCTTAAAAGAAAAATATTTTGAAAAGAAAAAGCCGAATTTCGAACTAAGAAAGAAAAAAACTTCCCTTCAATTGTTAAATTTTGAAGCCCAAAGACTGCTTTTCAACAAAACAGTTACATTGTCCAAACGAAAATATGAAATTTGAACAGAAATGTAACTTTTTAACCAAACAATTGGACTTTCTACCAAAAGAGCAACATTTCTCACACAAAATACATGAATTTTTAACCTAACGGTTGAATTTTCATACTGACAACAAGAGTTTAATTTACAGCATAAAAGTTCATTTTTAACCTAATAGTTAAACTTTCTACAAAAAAAAAAAACGAATTTGAAACAAAATGGTTAAATTTTTAACCAAAGAAATGAATTTTCAAGTAAAATGATGAATCTTACAGCAAGCAACTGAATTTTTATTAAAGTAGTTTAGATTTCAATCGAATTATTAAATTTTCAATAAAAAAAAACAATTTTAACAAATGAGTTGAATTTTCAACCAAAATGTTTATTATTTTCCACGAGCTAGTTGAACTTTCTACCCAAATAGTTTAATTTTTGACAAAATATATCAATTTTCAACAAAAATAGGTGAGTTTTCAACGAAAAATATAATAGCTGATATTATTTTGACTAAAAAAAGATTGTAATTTGAAATCAAACACAGTTGAATTCAAGCAAAAAATCCTGAGCCAAATAAGATTAATTTTCTATTAAAAAAGCTGAATTTTTAACAAGAAGAATGAGATTTTGATAGCAAAAGATATATAATTTAAAAAATAAAAAGCCAAATTTTAAACGAAGAAAGAAAAAAACCCACTATATTGTTGAATTTTTCAGAGAAAGACAAATTAAAAAAAGTTACTTTTCAACCAAATAGTTGAACTTTCTAACAAAATAGTTCAATGTTAAACCAAAATAGGTGAATTCTCAACGCAACATTTGTTAGTTGATATTATTTTAATTAAAAAATATTTTAATTCGAAAATATAATCACAGTTGGATTTAATGAAAAGGCAATAAATACTCTTAGTAGAAGATAAATAAAAAACACAAAGTAACTAAAATTGACACTCCAAATTATTGAAAAACTCGTAACTAAATTACAAGTTACTTTTAAAAATAGTAACAAAGTTACCCCAAAAGTTACAAATAACGTTACTTTTTCAGTTACTTCATTACTTGTAACAAGTTACTACCCGACTCTGGAATCATCCCTGAACTATTTATCTGATTTATAATAGAAAATTGACATACATAATGTATGTAAAAAATATTGCAAAAACTAAATTCTTTCCAGCGGTGGTGAAACATATTTAAGATACTTTTGCATACCTATTGGAGGATCGCTCGTTTTGGCAATAAGTTTCAGAGACATTTTTCAGAACTGTCTCTTTCTTCCAGTCAATATAGAATATACAATATTTTCAAAATAGACCCGATTTGACTAAATCGAGTTATATTCGGCTTTTCTAAATAAGGTTATGACGAAAATTCCACATGAAATGCGGCATGCATGTGGTAGCAATGTGGCGGGGATCCTCCACAATGATTGGTTCGTTTTCTCCGTTTGGAAGCGCTAGTAGTTCCACCCGCGAAAATTCAAATTTCATATAAAACTATTAAGGGCGTTGGCAACAGTTATGACCCTCGTGTCACATTTCTTTAAATATATTTGCAATTATTTTACCAATTTTCATTTGTTTAAAGAATTTTTTCTTCTGTATACATTACAAAATTAATACTTTCTAAAATTAATAACACATTTATTGAATTCTTAGTGTTATATTTTTATGGAAGGCAGTTTTCAATTATTTAAACAATTTTTTCTGTAGTGAATTTTGAAAAGTTACTATTTTAAGGTGAAATCTCTTTGTTCAACTTTATTATATATTATTATATATACCACTTTTTTCATTATTACTTTAATATTTGTTCTTTAATTGGCATTAATCTTTATTCTCCAGCTACCCTGAAGAATGTATCGTTTTAATAAATTTATCATTATTATTACGATTAATAATGTGCATTAATATTTAAAAAAACGTATTAGCATTGTCTTTTTTTATAATTAAAAAAAAATGCGCTTTCTAAAAAATAAAATTTTTTAAGCCAATTTGTATATATAATTTAGGCAAACAATTTTGTCTATTAATTTTTTTCGTAGCTAGTATCGCTTTTACTAAATAAATTATTTTTTATTTCAATGTGTGTTTTTTTTTATTAAAAAAAAAACTGTTTTTTCGTACGTTGTGTATTTTTGTCAATTTTTTTTACAATAAAAAAACTACGAGTCTTATCAAAAAATAATTTGTAACAAATTTGGCGATCTATTTCACGGTAGCGCGTGATTTTAAAGCTATTATTTTTACGTACTTGAAAGTCTCGGACTTATGATCTAAAAGCATAGAATTCGAGACCTGAGAGCATAGGAGCGTGTTCTAATCTCTGAAACCGTGAATTAATCTCTCGAAATTTTTATCTTTTTATTTTTTATTCTACCTTGCATAGCTTGACCAAAAATAGATTTTTTAATACAATTTTTAACAATTAAAATGAAAACTATGAGACTAATCAATAAAATGGTTTCCACAAAACTTGTACATCTTTTCGAGATGGAAACTTCAGTTTCTTAAAACTTTTTTAATAAATAAATTAATTTATATTAT
>JAAAKG020198694.1:0-23803 GCA_010014905.2 Druon quercuslanigerum | reverse complement strand
TTGAAATATTTTTAAAAATCCTAAATATGTTTTAAAATCTTAGTAAAATTGCATAAAACCCTATGCAAATTTTTTGATATCCCTTCAAATCATAAAAATCCTTACAAAGTTTTTGAAAATTGTTTGACCTCTTGAAAAAAACTTTTTAGAAATCCTTGATAGTTTAAGAAATATAACTTAAATATTCAAATTCATTTGAAATCATTTGAAATCCCTTGGAACTTTCTAAAGCTCTTGAAAATTCCTTGGATTTTATAAAAATACGGTATACAATCTGTCAAAATCCTTTTCAATTATTGAAATCTATTAAGAAATGTCGTCGAATATTTTAAAATACCCTAAAACAGAAATTCTCTCGACTTTTCGAAATTTTTTTCTTGAAAAGCCCTGACTTCTCCAGACCAGAATAAAAAATTCCACAACTTTCCCATGATTTCCAGGTTTTTTCTGACCTACGGCCACCCTGGCGATTGACCAAATCAAAATACTCGAATAAAAAAATCCCGATCACTGAAACAATTTCCCTATTTTCCGACGAGGTAGACACTCTCAAGTCTGAATAGCTCGGCTTTTCGAAATTGTAACTTGATTTACAAAAATCAAGAGCGGGAAAAATTGGATTAGAGAAGTGTTAAATAATGAAAAAAGAAAAAAAGAAGAAAAAAAAAGATGAGAGAATTAGAAAATAAAGCAATCAACTCTCGTGATGGAAAACAATGGTTGCTTAGGGAATCGTGCTTAAATGATAAAAAGAAACATACCAAAGACCCCTGTGGCTTGATAAAGCGCTGCTGGATCAGTCGGTGGAGGTGCAATCGCAGTTCCGGGGGCTGGAGCTCCTGCGTTGTAAAACGTCATTCCATTTTGATAGGTGAGGCTCATACCTAACATTACAAAAAATTCTTCAATCAATTGAATCGGTGTATCGAAATGGTTGCAAAATCTTTTTTTAGGACGGAAATCTTAGAGGGCTGTCGAACAAATTTATTTCAGCAGGGTGTCTACTTAAATCCTGACGAAAAATTCTTTGACAATTCCAGGTTTTTGCCACGGTATACAAAGATTTCTCCAGGTATATTTTTTTATAATGTGAAATCATTTAAACATTTTTTCTAAAAATTAACTCGAAATATGTATACAGTTTAGCGAGTTTATTATAAATAATGTTATTTTTAGTTTCTAGGGATTCAATAATATGTTCAATTAAGAAAGCTTTGACAAATGATATTAAAAAATATTCTTAAATATATTTGCATCGTCGATTAAATAACTAAATAATACTAAAAACATAATTCGTCATTTCATAAATTTTTTTTAAGTCCACGAATTTGAATAATAATTCAAACAAATTTTTCTTTTAGAATCTTATATTTAAAATCCAATGGATATTTAGCTAAAATTAATGTGGATAATTTTCAAAGAACTGCATTACTTCTCAAACAAATAGTGGAATTTACAAATAAAAATAAAAATTCAACCAAAGTGATGAATTTTGAATTAAAATTACGAATCTTCAACTGGAATTTTAAATTTTAAACCAAAAAAGATAAATTTTTTAACCAGAAGATTAATTTTTAAACATAAAGATTAAATATGTATAAAAAATACGATTTTTCGACAAAAATAAATAAATTTTTAACTAAAAAAGAACATTTTTCAACAAATCTAATCATTTTTTATTTAAAATTACAAATCTTCAATTAGAATGTTACATTTTTAACCAAAAAAAGAAATTTTTAAACCAAACGATTAATTTTTAAACATAAAGATTAATTTTCTGTAAAAAAATAAGATTTTTCAACAAAGATACATTGATTTTTAACTAAAAAAGAAAGAATCTCAACCAAATAATTGAATATTCAAATGAAAAATATCAATTTTCAATGAGGATGGATATGTTAAATTTTCAGTTAAAAAAAAATTAATTTTCAACCAATCTGATGAATTTTGAATTAAACTTACGAATTTTTAAGTAGAATGTTTAATTTTAAACAAACAAGATGAATTTTTAAACCAAAAGATTAATTTTTAAACATCAAAATTAATTTTCTATAAAAAAATCAGATTATTCAAAAATATGCATTGAATTTTAACTTAAAAAGAAAAAATCTTATCCAAATAGTTGAATATTCAAATAAAAAAAAATCAATTTTCAACGAGAATGGAAAAGTTAAATTTTCAGCTAAAAAAAAAAATTATCAACTAATCTAATGAATTTTGAATTAAAATTATGAATCTTTAACTGCAATGTTAAATTGTAAACCAAAAAGAGGAATTTTTAAACCATAAGAATAATTCTTAATCATAAAGATTAATTTTCTATAAAAAAATAAGATTTAAAAAAAATACAATGATTTTTAACTAAAAAAGAAAAAATCTTAACCACATAGTTGAATATTCAAATAAAAAGGATCAATTTTCAACGAGAATGGAAATGTTAAATTTTCAGTTTAAAAGAAACAACTAATTTTTAACCAATATGACGTGTTTTGAATTAAAATTATGGATCTTCAACTGGAATATTAAATTTCAAACCGAAAATATTCTACAAAAAAATACGATTTTTTGACAAAAATACATCAATTTTTAATTAAAAAGAAAAATTTTCAACCAATCTGATGAATTTTGAATTAAAATTATGAATCTTCAACTGGAATATTAAATTTTAAGCCGAAAAGATGAATTTTTCAACCAGAAGATTTATTTTTTTGCATAAAGATTAATTTTCTACAAGAAAATACCATTTTTTGACAAAAATACATCCATTTTTAATTAAAAAGAAAAATTTTCAACCAATCTGATGAATTTTGAATTAAAATTATGAATCTTCAACTGGAATATTAAATTTTAAGCCGAAAAGATGAATTTTTCAACCAGAAGATTTATTTTTTTTTATAAAGATTAATTTTCTACAAAAAAATAAGATTTTTTGACAAAAAATACATCCATTTTTAATTAAAAAGAAAAATTTTCAACCAATCTGATGAATTTTGAATTATAATTACGAATCTTCAACTGGAATGTTACATTTTAAATTTTAAAAATGCATTTTTAAACCAGAAGATTACTTTTTAAATATAATGATTAATTTTCTATAAAAATGCGATTTTTCGACAAAAGTAAATCAATTTTTAACTAAAAAAGAAATTTTTTCAAACAATCTGGTGAATTTTTAATTAAAATTACGAATCTTCAACTGGAATGTTAAAGTTTCAACCAAAAAGAATTTAAAGTAAAGATACATTTTTACACAATGATTAATTTTCTATAAAAAATACATTAATTTTTATCTAAAATATAACAATTTTCAACCAATCTGATGAATTTTTAAATAAAAAAAAAAACAATTTCAATGAATATTTTACTAGAATAATATAATTTTTATTCAAAAAGATCAATTTTCAACCAAGAAAATTAATTTCTACTTAAGTCTTTGGTTAAAAAATTAAAGTTTAACATAAAGAAAACGAATTTTCATCCAAATAGTTGCATTTTTTTTACGAAAACCGTAGAATTTTCAATCCAAAAAGACAAATTTTCAACAAAAAAAGTTGAAATTTTTAGTCAAATCGTTGAATTTTAAACATGAATGTTACATTTAAAATTCAGTGCAAAAATGCAATTGATTGGATATTTAACTGGAATGATTGAATTTTCAACCAGATACTTAAATTATAAATTAAAAACTATAAATTTTCAACCAAAAATGCAATAGTTCATTTTTTAGTTGAAAAAAAAATAATTTCAAACAAAATGGACTTCACAAAATAGTTAAATACAGTAATGTAAAGTTACTTTACCAAAGCAAGAATCATTATTAAATTTAATATTTCAAATTAAGCCAAAATGAAGCCCGCTCTCCGGATGAAAATGAATTGAAAAAAAGGTTTTTAAAATCCAAAATGTTCTACAGATTTCAGTTAATTTAGAATAAATTTAAAAGAATTCAAGATAAGTCAATACATTTTTTAAGAAATGCCTAAAAATTTGAAAGAATTTAATTAAAGTTTCAAGTTTTCAATTTCAAAAGTAAAAAAATTATCCATCAAATTGAATAAAATAAGTGAACAGAAGTTCCGAATAAATTCAACACAATTTGAGTGAATTTAAAGAATAATTTTAAAAAGAATCGGATAAAAAAAATTTGAGTAATTATAGAGGAATTAAAAGAAATTGAGAAAAATTCGAGGAAATTTATAAAAACTCAAGTGAATTGAAAATAATTAAAAAATGTTCAAAAAATTGATTCAAAATATTAAATTTTGAATAAAATTCTTTACAATTTAAGGTGTGTTTAGGGCTTCGAAAATACATTTTTTTTTAATTAATTTTTTGTTATGAACATTGAATTGAGCAGAATTTAATGAACTGATACTTCAAGACAATTGAAAAGCATTCAGAGAAAAATACAATGAAAGAAAAGAATTACAATTTTAAGAAATAATTCTGGATAAATTAGTAAAAAATCAAGGTGAATTTAAAAGAATTTTAAGTAATTGGGGGGGGGGGGCTCCACCGATTTCAGTCTAATTGCAGTAAATTTAGAGAATCGTAATTAAACTGAAAAGAATTAAATAAAATCCATAAAAATTCTTATCAAATTTAAAAAAAAAACCTGTAATTGAAAAAAACTCACAAATATTTAAAAAAAATTGATGAATTAATTAAATTTGCAGTAATTTCATAAAAATTCAAAGGAATTCAATCAATTTCAGTAAAATTGAAGTGAAATTAAATCGAAATTTTGCATCATCCTACAGGTTTTCTTTTTCCTTTTTTTTGATAAAGAAAAATATATTTTTCATAAAAAAGGAATTGAATTTTATTCACTTCGAAAAGGGCTTCATACTTTTCTAAATATTTTAAACATTTAAAAACTATTCAAAAGTAATAAACAATAAATAAAAATGGCGTGAAAAGAGGCTTTAATAACTTTAATATAAAAAAACTTTTTTTTTTGCAAAACAAGAACCTTCATGAAACGCAGTTTTCAATTTATGCCACTTTTTAACTCAGTTTTTAATGTGAAATAACACTTTCTAAACAATAATTGGAAATATGCAAAACAAAAAATTGATTTTTTCTTATTTCAAAAACTTCATTTTCAAAATTCCCTGATTTTTCTCTGACTATTATTATTTAAAGGCCAGAATTTTAATCTTGTAACATTTTAAATAGAGGACCAATTATAAACGGAATAAAACAATTAAAATTTTTCAAATTTATTTACACATTTCAATCAAAAAAACATCACTTCTGTACCATAAACTATGAATTTTCAATCCAAAAGGACGATATCTCAAGAAAAGAGTTAAATTTTCGATGAAAGAAAAAGATTACGTTTCAACAAGATAGTTTGATATTAAAAAATAAAATAAATTAAATTACAAACAGAATAGTTACATTTTTAAACAATTAGTTGAATATTCAATTTATCCAAGTCTTTTATCATACTTTTTTTAAAGATTTCCTGAACAAGAATTTAAAATATGTAAAGCAAAGAATTGGATGAATAGCTAAAATAAAAAAAGTCTATTAAACACAATTTTAAATTAATACTATTACTTTAATTAGTTAATTAATTATATTATTATTATTATATAATATAAATTATATAATTAATTAATAGTTAATTATTACTATTTACTTTATAATACTTTTTTACTCTTAAATTCAAGGTAAACTCAAAAGAATTCCAATAAATTCTGGAAAAAAATTAAAATCCTTGGATTCTCTGTTTTAATATACAAAAAAAAATTTAATAAAAGTGAAAAAGGGTAAGTTTTTTCGAGAATAGGAGAAAAATGGAAATTAAAAAAAAAGTGTTCAAATTAGGGAAATAGTGATCGAAAGCGAATAAGTTTCTGTGCTTTAAGAGTCAGTTTACAGAACCATTAATCGCTCATTTTTAATCCCACGATCGACTAAAAAGAAAATAATAAAAATAAAATAAATCAATTTAAAAAATCCACTGACCATTTGTATAATAGTAGGTACTGGTAGGCACCGCAGGAGGAGAACCTGATCCGCCATCGAAAGATCGATTGAAAGGCTGTTTTTTAATGGCTGGAGCTATGTTTAGCTTTCTCTCTCTCAGTACGATGCACTCGGACTGTAAATTAAAATTCATCAAAATTATCATATCTTTATTTGGGTAATTTAAACGATAAGAGAATAATTTTTTTAATTTGTACCCACTAAAAAAGTTTTATTTCAAGCAATCGAAATTTGAAATTGAAAAAAATGAAATATATAAATAATCCCTTTCTATAAAAAAATAATAGAAAAGCTCATGTAAATTTAGAAACATTTTTTTAAATACCCTTGTCCAGTTAAATTAAAAGTATAAGATTATCTAATAAATTTTTCAAAATATTACAAATGTATTATATTAGCTATTTTACCTGAAAATTAGTAGTTAAAGAAAAAAGTAATTTAATATTAAATCATGAAGTCTCCAAGAAAATTTTAAATTTCTAAAACTTCTGCGTCGTTTTATTTTATTTGAACGAAAAGCATTTTTAAACAAAAAATATTGTCAAGATTCCCAATTTGCAACAATTTTAGGTTATGTTAATGTTTTACGCCGCTAAAATTTCGATAAAAAAATACTTTATAATAAAATAGTTTCATTTTCAACAAAATAATTGAATTATGAACCAAATACTTAAATTTTTAGCCAAATATGTACTGAAATTTTCTACTACAAAGATAATTTTTAAAACAACTAGTGAAATTTTTAAAAAAATATTAAATTTCAACCGAACATTTGATTTTTAAACCCAAAAAGTTGAATTTTCAACAAACAGAATAAATTCTCAATTATAAAAAGATTTTAGATGGTATTTTAACAACAAACAAATTCTCAAGAAAAAAAGTTACATTTTCAAAAAAAAAAATGAATTTTCATCATCAAGATTACACATTTTTTAACAATTCTTTTTAAAAAAATAGTTTGATTTAAAAAAATTAAATTATAAACAGAAGTTACATTTTCAAACAAAAAAGATTAAATTTTAATCAAAAACATACGAATTTTAAACCTAAAAAAAAAAGAATTCTGAACCAACAAATATAATAGATGTTATTTTAAGAACCAAAAAACATATTTTCAAAAAGAAGTTAAATTTACAACATAAAAAAATTAATTTTCATCATCAAGATTCCCAGTTTTCAACAATTAACAATTAGTTAACAAAATAGATAAATTTTTATAAAATTAATTAAATCATAAACAAACTAGTTACATTTTCAACCAAAAAGTCAAATTTTCAAATAAAAAAAATTAATTTCAACCAAAAAAATTTGAATATTTAACCAAAAAAGTTTAATTTTTAACAAAAAGGATGATTTTTCAATAAAAAATATAACAGATGATATTTTGATAACAATGAAAAACGCATTTTCAAAAAAAAATAGTTAAATTTGCAATAACAAAATTAATTTTCATCATCAAGATTCCCAATTTTCAACAATTAACAATTAATTAACAAAAAAGATGACTTTTTATCAATGATTTGATTTCCAACAAAATAATTCAATCATAAACAAGCTAGCTACATTTACAACCGAAAAGTCAAATCTTAAAATATAAAAAGAATGAATTTCAAACAAAAAACATTTTAATTTTATACCCAGAAAGTTGAATTTTCAACAAAAAGGATAAATTCTTAATGAAAAATATAACAGATGATATTTTAACAACAAAAAACGCATTTTCAAAAAAATAGTTAAATTTGCAACATAAAAAAATTAATTTTAATCATCAAGATTTCCAATTTTCAACAATTAACAATTAATTAACAAAAAAGATGACTTTGTATCAAAATAATTTGATTTCCAACAAAATAATTAAATCATAAACAAACTAGTTACATTTTCAACCAAAAAGTCCAATTTTCAAATAAAAAAGAATAAATTTCAAACAAAAAACATTTGAATTTTAAGACCAAAAAGTTGAATTTTCAACAAAAAGGATGAATTCCCAATGAAAAATATAACAGATGATATTTTAACAACAAAAAACTTATTTTCAAAAAAATATTAAACTTTGCAATTAAAAAATTAATTTTCATCATCAAGATTCCCAATTTTCAACAATTTTAGGTTATATCAGTCTTTTAAGCCACAAAATTTTGACCGAAACAAGGATTGCCTTCTAACAAAAGTTTCATTAAAAAAATTTAATTATGAACAAAACAGTTCGATTTTTAACCAAATAGTACAATTTTCAAACAAAGAAGATTAAATTTAAACCAAAAACATTTGAATTTCCAGCAAAAAAAACGAATACTCAACGAAAAATCTAATAGATGACGTTAAAAAAAAGCATTGAAAAAAAAATTTAATTTGCAACCAAAGAAATTCATTTTTATCAAGATGGCCAATTTTCAACAATTTTAGGTTATGCTAGCATTTTAAATCGCAAATTTCTGATCAAAAAATATGACTTTTTACCAAAATAATTTTATTTCCAACAAAATCATTAATTCATAAACGAATTAGTTACATTTTCAAACAGAAAAGATTAAATTTTAACGGAAAACATTCGAATTTTAAACCAAAAAAGGATGAATTCTGAAACGAAAAATAAATTAGATGATATTTTAACAACAAAAAAACGCATTTTAAAAAAAAATGGTTAAATTTGCAATAAAAAATTAATTTTCATCATCAAGATACTAAGTTTTCAACAATTTTAGGTTATATCATCCACTCAAGCCGAAAAATTTTGAAAAAATTTTCTCAAAAAAAATTTAATTATGAACAAAACAGCTATATTTTTAACTAAATAATACAATTTTTAAACAAAAAAGGTTACATTTCAACCAAAAACCAGTAAATTTTGAGGAAAAAGGATGAATTCTCAACGAAAAATATAATAGATGATATTTTAACAACAATAAGATTGCAATAAGAAAAATTAATTTTCACCATCAAGATTCCCAATTTTCAACATTTTCAATTAAAAAGTCAAATTTTCACATAAAAAATATTTAATTTCAAACAAAAAACACTTGAATTTTCAACAAAAAGGATAAATTCTGAATAAAAAATGTAATAGATGATATTTTTAAAAAACGCATTAAAAAAATAGTTAAGATTGCAACCAAAGAAATTAATTTTGATCAAGATGGCCAATTTTTAACAATTTTAGGTCATGTTAGCATTTTACGCTGCCAAATTTTAACCAAATAAGTTACGTTTTCAACCAAATAGTCACATTTTTAATCAGAAAAGATTAAATTTCAACAAAACTGATGAATTCTCAGTCGAAAATATAATATATGATATATTAACAACAAAAAACGCATTTTCCAAAAAATAGTTAAATTTGCAATAAAAAAAAGAATTTTCATTATCAAGATTCACAATTTTCAACAATTTCAGGTTAAGCTTAGCATTTTCAACCGCAAATTTTTGACCAAAAAATATGACTTTTACAAAATTAATTTGATTTGCAACAACATAATTAAATCATAAAAAACCAAATATAGTCAAATTTTCAAACAAAAAATATTAAATTTTAACCAATAGTATTTGAATTTTTAACCTAAAAAGGATGAATTTGAAAACGGCAAATATAATTGATATTTTAACAAACAAAAAAAAGCATTTTTAAGAAAATAGTTTTTCAATAAAAGAATTTAATCTTTATCGTCGAAAATTTTTAACCTAAAATGATTTTTTTTTAAACAAAATAGTTTGATTTTCAGTAAAATAATTAAATTATAAACAAAACAGTTACATTTTTAACCAAATTTTTAAATATTGAAAATCGGGCAAAAACAGTTCCACTCATAACCAAATAATTTGAATTTTCAACAAAGAAGATGAATTATTAATTTAAAAGGCCAAATTTTCTGTCTGAATAGACGAATTTTTAACAAAAAAAATTTAATTCTTGACCAAAAAGATGACTTTCTAACAAAAATAAGTGAACTATCGACAAAATAGTTGAAATTTTAAACAAATATTGGAACTTTCTATATAAAAAGATGAATTCTGAACAAAATAGTTAAATTTTCAGTCAAAGAGATGAATTTTCATAATCAAGATTCCCCATTTCCAACAATTTTAGGTTATGCTATCGTTTTAAACCGGAAATCGGAAGTTTTTCGGATTTATTAACATTTTTCCGAGAAATAGGCGTATCAAAACCAAAAGCTACGGTTTTTGTCGGAAATTATGAAAATTTGTAATAAAAAATTATTGGATTTCAAAGAATATTTACAATTTTTTAACAAATTTAGGTTATGTTAGCATGCTTCCCCTAAAATTGTTATTTTTAAGTAAAATTCATTACATTTCAAAGAAGATGACTAGTTTTAAACAATTTCAGAGTACGCAGGCTTTTTACATCGAAAAATGGTATTTTCAATCAAAAAACATAATTTGAAAAAAATTTAGAATGTTTTAACAATTTTGGAATACGTCGGTGTTTTTTTTTCTTCAAAAATTATTGGAATTCTTAACAGAAAAATCATTACAATTTGAACAAGATCTAGAATCTTTTATCAATTTTGAAGCATGTGTTTTTCGTCGGAAATTGCTATTTTTAATAATTAAAAAAATCAAAGAATATTCATATAATTTAAAAATTTTAGGCTATGTTCACGTTTTAAATCATAATTGACATTTAAAATAAAAATCATAATAATTTAGACAATTTAAAATCTTGGAACAATTATGTGTATGTTATTGTTTTTTGTCCGAAATTATTAGCATTTTTAATAAAAAATATCAAATTTTAAAGAATGTTTACAAGTTTTTAACAACTTTAGTTTTCATTGGTGATTTTCACTAAAAATTCGTATTTTCAACAAAAAAATTAGAGATTTACAATTCTAAACAAATTTTGTTACGACATATTATGATTTTACGTCAAAAATGACGATTGTTAATAAAAGTTAATTAGATTTCACATGCCATTTACAACAATAATAAGCCATGTTAGCATTTTTTATACCAGAAAACGAAATTTGTAAAAAAAATCATTTAGAAATTAAAAAAATATCCTTGTTTTTCATGAAAGATTGGTACATTTATTAAGAAAAATGCAACGGTCTTTATTTTCTTTCTAGGCTAGAAAATTTTTCTCTAAACAATAGGTGTAATATAAAATTTTATGATTACATTTTTAGTTCAAATAATTAATTTGGTACTAAGAATAAGGACATTTTAAACCAAAATAAAAAATTTGTAACGTTAAAAATTGAATTCTCAACAAAAGTATAATAAATTACATTTCTCAAAAAAAATATGTTTATTTTCAATGAAAAAAATGTAAATTAAACCAAAAAATGCGAATTTTGAACAAAAGAGTTGAATTTTCAGCGTAGATTTTTCAATCAACTATATAAAATAAAAATTTTCAGTTGGAGAATTAAGTTTTGAAGCAAATAAAATAAATTTTCATCGAAATAGTTAAATTTTCAACCAAACAAACGAATTTTCTGAGAAAAAAGAAGATTCAATGTCTATCAAAAATAAAAAATAGGTAAAAAATTTAGTTAAACAAATTAATTTTCAACAAAAAGAACTAACTAATGAATTTTCTAAAAAAGATTTTCAACATGCAGAAATTTTTACACAAATAGTTGTATTTATAACTGAAGAAGATTGATGTTTAATCAGCAAACATGAAATAGTTAAATTTGCAATTTAAAAAATTAATTTTCTATCATAAAAAAGTTAACTTTCAAGCCAAAGAAATTAATTTTAAACAAAAAAGATCAATTTTTAACAAAATACATGAATTTTCAATCAAAAAGATCAATAAGTCACAAAAAGATTAATTTTCTACCACAAATGACAAAGTTTCAATAAAATATAGAAAATTTCAACCAAATAGTTGTATTTTTGACTGAAGAGAATAAATCTTCATCCAAACATGGAATAGTTACATTTTCAGTTGAAAAAAAAATTAACAAAATAGTCAGCTTTTGAAACAAAAAATTCAACTAAAATGATCAACCATCAACTAAAAAATTCGTTTTTCTTTCCATGAGGTATTATTTATATATTTATATTATTTATATGAGGTATCAAGAATTTTTTGGTTGATGATTGATCATTTTAGTTGAATTTTTTTTTCAAAAGCTGACTATTTTGTTAAATTTTTTTTCAACTGAAAATGTAACTATTCCATGTTTGGATGAAGATTTATTCTCTTCAGTCAAAAATGCAACTATTTAGTTGAAATTTTCTATATTTTATTGAAACTGTCTTTTTTGGTGGAAAATAAATCTTCTTGGTGACTAATTCATCTTTTTGGTTGAAAATTCATGTATTTTGTTAAAAATTAATATTTTTGTTCAAAATTAGAAACTTTGGCTTAAAACTTAGTTTTTTTATTATTGAAAATTAATTTTTTTAATTTAATCTTAAAAAATATGCTAAATTTCTAAAGTGTAAAGATGTGAAATGCAATTTGTGATGAACTTTAAAAATAAAAAAACATAACAACAAAATAATTTGATACATTTATGTGTGAAAGCCTTATAGAAAATTCGAATCAAATTCAAATAGTATTATATCAATGTAGAAATGATCTGCTAATTTTCAAAAATTGTAAGTAAATTTTAAAAAATACGTCATTCTCATTGAATTTACTGAAATGTTCCCTAGTTTTTTTAAAGAAAGGGTAATTACTTCTAGTGCCTATTATTTATTAACTATGAAATTAATATATCAATTTTCAGCAATTATCAAAAATATCGTCCTTGCTTTTTTCCATTACGTAAATATACAATAAAATGCAAAAAAATTTGTACTAATATTAATTTTACATTTTAATTAAAAAAAATGCGCTTTTTCTCAAGTTATTTGATGAAAATGTATATTAAAAAAAATGCAAACCTCTTGTTGCAGTCTCTTGGCCTCTTCTTCAGTTTCAAATGTGACAAATCCATATCCCTTCGAGACGCCCGCGCGGTCAGAGATTATTTTTGTTGCTTTCACGTTGCCATAGGCGGAAAAAAGCTGAGCGAGTTCAGCTTCACTTGTACTTGCTGAGATACCACCAACGAATATGCGGTTAGGCACTAAAGTACCATATTTAGGCGCTGCCATTGCAAGACTTGCAGCTGATGCAGGGCTGGAGGATGGACTGGACCCCTCCGTGCCCCCCGTAGATGCTGAACTCTGCGATTTTAAACAATTTTTTATTTTCCTAAACCCCTTTATTAGTTTAAAAATTAAAAACAAAATTTAATTCCCTAAATTATCAGGATGTCTACTCAAATCCTGGATTAAAAATCCCAAATAATTCCACATGTTTTTTGCAGGTATCTCAAATATATTACAATTATCGATTATTTAAATAATTTAATAATAGTAAATGATATCACTAATTTGTGGAGTTTATATCTGAAGTCCCTTAATTTGTAAAATAATTCAAAACTTAAAACTCATAGGTAAAATTAATGCGGATAGTTTGATTTTCAACCAATAAGATTAATTTTCTACTAAAAATGGCGATTTTTTAAAATAAATAAATAACTTCTCAACCAATTGAATTTTCAACCATATAGTTAAATTTTGACCTAAAAAGATCAATTTTTAACAAAAGATGAAAGTTAAATTTTAAATTAAATTTAATTTTAAAATTTAATAATTTTAAATTTAATTTTAAATTAAACCAATAAGATAAATTTTTAATAGAGAAGTTTAAGTTTCAACCAAATAGTTTAATTTTTACAAAAAAAAAACTACTTCCAAATAAAATAATAAATCTTTAACTAGAATAATTAGATTTTCAAACAAAACGATTAATTTTTTACCAAAAAATAACTTTTTAAAACTAAATAAATAAATTTTCATTCAAATAGTTAAATTTTGAACTACAAAAAATTACTTTTTAGTTTAAAAATTAATTTTCCACGAACAAAAAATTCAACCAAAGTAATTAATTTTCAAACAAAATGATGCATTTTTAACTAAAATGATGAATCTTCAACTGGAATAGAATGTTTTAAACAAACAAGATAAATTTTAAATCAAGAAATTTCATTTTACACCAAATAGTTTTATTTTTACAAAAAAAAAAAACTACTTTAATACTTGAAAACTCTAATTTTTTTTACCAAAAAATAACATTTTTCAAACTAAATAAATAAATTTCCAAACAAACTGTTGAAATTTCACCTGAAAAAAAATCTTCATCCAAACAGTTAAACTTTGAATTAAAAAAGATTACTTTTCAGTTTAAAAATTAATTTTCCACGAACAAAAAATTCAACCAAAGTAATTAATTTTCAAACAAAATGATGCATTTTTAACTAAAATGATGAATCTTTAACTGGAATAAAATATTTTTAAAACAAACAAGATAAATTTTTAATCAATAAGTTTAATTTCCCACCCAATAGTTTTAGTTTTACAAAAAAAAAACTACTTTAATACTTCAATTTTTTACCAAAAAATAACATTTTACAAACTAAATAAATAAAGTTTTTACCAAACTGTTGAAATTTCAACTAAAAAAGTAATGGAAATTGCAGATTTTTTGCAGATACATCAATTTTTTCCAGTGATCTTAAATATATTACCACTATCGATAATTTAAATAATTAAATAATACTAAAATATTATTAACGATTTGTTAATAATAATTCAAAACAATTTTTATTTTAACTTCTGAAAACTAAAGATCATAAGCAAAATTAATGTAGATACTTTATAAAATTCAATTTTAACCGTTTCCAAATCTTAACTTTCTAAGTGAAAGTATTGCATTTTCAACAAGATTGATGAATTTTTAACCAAACTGTTAAATTTTCTACTAAAAATATTAAATTTTTACCAAAAAATACGATTTTTAGGTAAATAAATAACTTCTCAACCAAATAGTCGATTTTTCAACCAAAAAGTTCAGTTTTTAATTAAAAAATACCACTTTTCAGCAGAAAATGAAAGTTTCAGTTAAAAAAATTAATTTTCAAAATAGGTAAATAAAAGTCAATCAAATTAATGAGTTTTCAAAACAAAAAAAAAGATAAATTTGCAACTAAAATAATGAATCTTCAACTGAAATAAATTAATTTAAAGCAAGAAGAGAAATTTTTAATAAAGTTTAATTTTCCACCAATAAGTCTTACTAGAATAATTAAATTTTCAACCAAAAAGATTAATTTTTTACCAAAAAATACCATTTTTCAAACTAAATAAATAAATTTTTAACCAAACTGTTGATATTTCAACTAAAAAAGATCAATTTTCATCCAAAAAGTTAAATCTGGAACTAAAAGTGATAAATCTGCAACTGTAATAGAATATTTTAAACAAGCAAGATAAATTTTTGAATAAAAAAGTTTAATTTCCCGCCAAATAGTGTTATTTTTACAAAAAAAATACTACCAACTAAAATAATGAATCTTGAACTACAACTGTTAAATTTTCAATCAAAAAGATTCATTTTTTTCCAAAAAATATCATTTTTCAAATAAATAAATAAATTGTTAACCAAACTGCTGACATTTCAACTAAAAAAGATTAATTTTCAGTTTAAAAATTAATTTTCCACGAAAAAAATGCAACCAAAGTAATGAATTTTCCAACAAAATGATAAATCTTCAACTGGAATAGAATGTTTTAAACAAACAAGATAAATTTTTAATAAAGAAGTTTAATTTTCCACCAAATAGATTTTTTTCTTCCAAAAAAGACAATTTTTAAAACTAAATAACTAAATTATCAACTAAACTGTTCAAATTTCAACTAAAAAGGATCAATTGTCATCCAAATAGTTAAATTTTGAACTAAAAAATATAACTTTTCAACAAAAAATAGATGTTAAATCTTCAGATGAAAACATTAATTTTCCACCAAAAAATGCAATCAAAGTAATGAGTTTTAAACAAAAAGATTAATGTTCTATACAAAAGGACAAATTTTAAACTAAAACACAAGAATTTTCAACGAAATAGTTGACTTTTGAACAAAAAAAGAAGATCATTTTTCAAACAAAAAGAAGAAAAGTTAAATTTTCATTTAAAAAACAATAATATTTTTCAAACAAACTTCTGAACTTTAAACTGAAATGATTAACCAAAAATATACATTGATTTTTAACTTTAAAATTTAAATTGTCTACCAAAAATTGTATACTTACATTTTGAGTTAAAAACATTTACATATTTTCAGTTAAAAAATTCATTTGAAAAAAGCGATTTAAAAAAAAAAATAGTTACATTTACAACAACAAAAAAATGATGAAATTTTAACTAAAATTATGATTCTTCTACTAGAATAGCTGAATTTTAAATCATAATTTTTAACAAAAGAATTTAACTTTCAACCAAGTAGTTCCGTTTTCAAACAAAAGAATAATTTTTCATCTAAAATGATGAATATGTAACTGCATACTTGAATTTTTAACCAAAAAGGATAATCTGCAAACCAGAAGATTAATTTTTAAATAAAATGATTTTTTTTACTAAAAAGTCAACTTTGAAACCTAACTGTTCGATTTTTAAGCAAAAAATACAACTTTTAAACCAAAAATAGAATATTTATTTTACTAAACTGATAAATTTTCAAATAAAATTATGAATCTTCAACTCTGATAGTTGCATTTTAAACCAAAAAATTATCTTTCAAACCAAAAGATTCATTTTCAAACAAAATGATAAAATTTTCTCACGAAAAAGACGAATTTTCAAGCAAACAGTTCAATTTTTATCTAAAAAATACCAATTTTCAACTATAAACGGAATAGTTAAATTTTCGGCTGAAAAAATTAATTTTTATACAAGCTGATGAATTTTGAGCTCGAAATGATTGAATTTAAAACCAAAAATATTAATTGTTAAACCAGAAGATTATTTTTAAACAAACTGATTAATTTTTCGCTAAAAAAGACGATATTTAAACTAAACAGTTCAACTTTTAAGTAAAAAAGTCAAAATTTTCAACAAAAAATGGAATAGTTAAATTCTCGGTTGACAACATCATTTTTCAATCAAACTTATGAATTTTCAATCAAAGTTGTGAATCTTCAACTCAAATATTGGCATTTTAAGCCAAAAAAATTATCTTCAAAACAAAAAGATTCTTTTTAAAACAAAATTTTTGAACAAAACGATTGATTTTCTACAAAAAAGTACGAATTATCCACAAAATATGTTAGTTTTGAAGCAAACACTTGAAATATGCAACTAAAAATTATCAATTTTCAAACCATTTTTGTTAATTAAAAAATAATGAGTTTAATTTTTAATCAAAAGGATTATTTTTCTAAGATAATTAATTTTAATTAAGATTATTAATATAATAATAAGAATAGTTATATTATTTTCAAACAAAATAAGACGCATTATCCAACAAATATATAATTTTCTATTAAATAGTTCAACATCCAAATAAAAATTATTAATTTTCAGTCAAAAATGTTTTTTTTTAAATGGCTTAATTCTCATCGAAATAGTAAAATTTTCAACTAAAAATAAGAATTTTTAACCAACTATACATGAAGTTTTAACTATAAAATATCCTTTTTCGCCAATGATGGAGTATGTAGTTAAATTAACGATTAAAAAATCAATTTTCAACCAATAAAGACTTAATTTTCAATCCAATAGTCGAATTTTTAATCAAAAAGGTTGGATTCTCAATGAAAAATTTCATAGTTAAATTTGGAACTAAAAGCAAAAAATTTTTAAGTCCAAATGTAGTTTAACTTTCAACCATGTACTTGAATTTCCAATTAAGAAGATTAATTTCCTACTAATAAGACGAATTATTATCAAAATACATAAATTTTTAAGGAAAAATAAACAATGTTTAAAAAAAATAGAATAGTTCAAATTACAGTAAAAGAAAATTCATTTTTAAGCAAAAATAACGAATTTTCAAAATAATTCAATAAATAAATAAATAAAAAATAAAATAAAGGACATCAATTTTCTATCAAATAGTTGAATTTTTAACTAAAAAATATCAATCAGCCACCAAAAATGAAAAGTTAAATTTTGAGTTAAAACAATTAATTTTGAACAAAAAAAAAATTTAACAAAATAGTTAAATGTTCAAGCAATAAAGGGAATTTTTAATAAGGTAGTTCAAATGTCAACAAATTATTTGAAATTTCTACCAAAAAAGACGAATTGTCAATGAAAAATTTAATAGTGAAAATTTTAATTAAAAACGTTTAATTTTCAGTTTAAAAAATTACTTTTCAACCCTAAAAATCTACTTTTAAACATAAATAGTAAAATTTAAAAAAAAAGAGATTAAACTTCAACCAAAAAAAGAAAAGATGAATTCTCCATGAAAAAATTTATAGTTGAACTATTAAATAAGAAGATTAATTTTCTAAGTAAAAAGACAAATTTTTAGCAAAATATTTAAATTTTCTACTAAATAGTTGAGTTTTTAACTAAAAATTATCAATCTTTAACCACGAATAAAAAAGTTAAATTTTCAGTTGAAAAAAATAGTTAAATAAATTTTTAACAAAGTAGTTTAACCAATAAAATGTATTTTTAACAAATTATTTCAACTTTGAAACCAGTACTTGAATTTTCAATTAAAATAGATGAATTTACAGCCAAAATAGTTAAATTCTCAACGAAAGTGATTTGATTTCAATTAAAATTATAATTCTTCAACTGGATAAGTTAAATTTTTCAATTTTAAAAAAATTAGTTAAAACAACAAGAACGAATTATTAGTAAAATAGTTCATTCTTTTGAAGTAAAACGATAAATTTTCAAATAAAATGACGAATCTTTTAAAATAATTAATTGTTAAGAAAGGAGTTCCACTTTTCACCAAAAAAAAAAGATTAATCATCGGCGAAAAATGTAATATTAGTTGATATTTCAACCAAATAAGACTTTAATTTTAAATCAAAAATTAAATTCTATAAAAAAGATGAAATTACCACCAAGAAGATTAATTTTATACCAAAAAAGACGAATTTTCTAAAAAAAAAAAAATATAAACATTCAATGCTTTCAACAAAATATTTGATTTTTAACTAGAGAAGATAAATAAGTTTTCAACCAAGATTCATTTTCTACAAAAAAAAATACGAATTATCAAAAAAACATAATGATTTTCAACAGAACAGTTGAAATTAAAACTAAAAATCTACAGTTTGCAACAACACAAAGAAATTTTTTTAACCAAAAAGATGAATTTTCAACCAATAAGATTGATTTTCAACAAAATATATGAATTTTCAAAGAAATACATAAATTTAAAACAAAAAATTTGATTTTTAGCTGAAAAAGATGAATTTTTAATCAAGAAGATTAATTTTTTATAAAAAAATAGACGAATGATCCAAAAACTATATTAAGTTTTAACCAATTAGTTGAAAATCCAACAAAAAATGATAATTTTTCACATTTTTTAAAAAATAGTTTGATTTTCAACCAAAAAGATTCATTTTTCATCATAATGATTAACTTTCTAACAATAGAGACGAATTTTCAAATAGATTTTTAACTAAAGAGATTAAACTTTAACCAACTATAGTTGAATTAAAAAAAAAATGTTAAGTCTTCAACCAATAAAATGAATTTTAAATAAAGTTTCCAGTTTAAAAAACAACGAAAAAAACAAATTTTTGACTAAACATTAAAATTTTCTATCAGGGATATGAATCTTTAAGTAATAAAATAAATTTTAACAAAGTAGTTTTAAGTTTTTCTCAATAAGATTAATTTTCTACCAAAAAAATACCATTTTTTAAAAACAAAATACGTTAATTTTCAACCGAATAGTTGAATTTTCAGTAAAAAAATCTAATTTTCGAAAAAATAGGTTATCTTCTTCAAATTAATTATAAATTTGTAACGAAAAATAAACAAATTTTTAACGAAACATTGAAATTTTCAGTCCAGGATATTTATCTTTAGCTAATACATAAGTTTTAACAAAGTAGTTTAATTTTTACTCAAGAAGAATAATTTTTTACCAAAGAAGACAATTTTTTCACAAAATACGTGAATTTTCAACCAAATGGTTGAATTTAAAAAAAAATAATTGTCAACAAAATAGTTTAATTATGCACCAATTAAAGGAATTTTAAATTAAGTTTTAACCAAAAAATATGATTTTTCAATCAAAAATTTTGAAAAAATAAATAATATGCAATCTTTTTTTATTTGATTATAAATTTTCAACAAAAAAAAAAAAGAATTTTTCACAAAATAGTTTAATCTGCAACCAATAAAATGTATTATCTTATTCAAATTATAAATAAAAAGATGAATTTTTAAATAACTTTAGTTGAATTTTTAACTCAAAAATATCATTTTTCGCCAATGATAGAATAATTAGTTAAATTAGCGATTCAAAGAATCGACTTTCAACCAAGAAAAAATTAATTTTCAATAAAGCAGTTTACTTTTTAAGCAAAAAGATACATTTTCATTCAAAAAGTTGAATTTTTAGCCAAAAAAGATGAAGTCTCAATGAAAAAAATAACAGCAAAATTTGAAGTTAGAAAAATTAATTATTAAACAAAACAAAAAAATAATAAGTTCAAAAAATAGTTCAGTCGTCAACCAATAAAATAAATTTTTAATTTAGTAGTCTACCTTTTAACAAACTTAACTTTTCAAATTAAAAAATTGCATTTTTAACGAAAAAAAAAGTATATGAATCTTTTTAACTAATCAAACAAATTTTTAACAAAGTTCTTTAATTTTTGCTCAAACAAAAAAAAAAAAAAAAACAAGACTTCTTCAACATAAAATGGAAATATTGAATTTTCAACAAAATATTTAAATCATCCACCAAATACAGTTAAAAGATTACATTTAGTTGAAGTTAAAAAATCACTTTTTTAATAAAATAAATTTTAACACAATACTTTGACATTTAGCTGAGTGATTGAATTTTCAACCAAAACAAATTCTCAATAAAAAAATGAATGGTTACATTTTCAATGAATATGAATTTTCTACCAAAAAGGCGAATTTTTAATAAAATATATTAATGTTTTAACCAAATATTTGAATTTTCAACCGAAAACAATAATTTCTTAACAAACAGTTAAATTTTAAAACAAAGCTTCGTAAAACAAAAGTGTTTTTAATAATAAAGTTTAACTGTTAACCAACTACTTGAATTTTTAAATATAAAAGATTAATTTTTAGCAAAAAATGTAATAGTTCAATTTTCAGTTCAAAAAATAAATTTTCAACGAAAAATAAACGAATTTCTAACAAAATATTAAAATTTTCATCCAAGGATATAAATCTTTAAATAACCAAATAAATTTCTAACAAAGTAGTTTAATTTTCGTACGATAAGATTCATTTTCTACCAGAAGACAAATTTTTAACAGAAAGAAAAAATTTCAAATAAAATATTAAAATTATCCACAAATTACAGTTAAAAAATTACTTCTTTAACCAAGAATTTTAATTTTAACAAAATAGTGAATCTTTAAACAATAAAATGAATGTTAACATAGTAAATAATTGAACATTCAATTAAGTGATTGAATTTTCAACCAAATAATACGACTTTTTGACAATATAGTTGAATATACAAAAAAGAATTAAATTTTAAATTAAATAATAAAATGTGTAACCAAAAAAGAGAAATTTTTAATGAAACATTTAATAGTTTAATTTTAAAAAATTAAAAACGCTCAATTTGCAACCAAAAAAGGAATAGTTAAATTTTCAGTTAAAAAAAGTAATTTTCAAACGAATAGCTAAATATTTCACCATGAAGTGGAATTTTATTATTAGGTTTAATTAGGTTCACATTAAGGGAAAAAATACGTTTAAAAATTAATTAAAAACAGAAAAGGTAGGGTTAATTGTGCAATTATATTATAAAAATATATATTTATTTTTAATAAAAGGCCTTAAAAGTAAAGAATTTAAAAAAATTATAACGTGTAATAAAAGTTATACCTACAACAAAGTACATAACCTAAAAAGTGGGACAGAAATTCGACGAAACTATGTGTAAAAGATCGTACTCATAACCTTTCCCCTTCACTTATCCGGAAAAATATCGTAAATTTTCAGGAATTTTATTTTAATTTGACAGCTTGACCTGCATTCTCTTACTTAAAATAAGCTGTCATCCATAAAATTCACAATTAGTTTTCGTCCAATGATCCAAAACGATCTCCTACACTTCTAATCCATTCAAAACAAGAAATGAAAGAAAAAACATAAACTGCATACAGGATGTGTTCTATATATTCGACCCTGGCGACAAACACGAATACTTTGACATGTAGCTTCTAAATTCTGATCATTAATCACGAAATCAAGAAACAAATCCGATAATCCCCCCAAAAAAACGACTAATTTGTCTCGCGAGGGACCCTAGACACGGAAATCAACAAGTCCCAATTTCTCCCCGACGAGTCAATGATTCCAAATCGGAAACAGGATTCGCGATCCCGATCTAGGTTAACACAGAAGACAGAGACGACGTCCCTCACACTCATTGTCACTCTCGTTTGTATCAATTTCCTTCGAAAAATTCGTTTGGGTGAGAGGAGTTCTTTGAAAAATCAATGAAAGCCAGCAGGAGAGAAGAAAGCTCGGCTGAGATGAAGTCAGTGGAATGGTTGACATGAGGAAGCAGATGAAGTTGATGGTTTAAAGGGATTTGAGTTTGGCAAAGTACTCACCATCTTCGAGTGAAACGAATGCGCGGAATTGGCTTTTTCTGTCTTGTCAGAAGAGGGGAAGGTCCTGTGGCCTCGCGGAAGGTCACCTGGATCCCACTGGATCCCCAGGGACTGGTAAGGACCGCTGCGACGACTCGAAAAGGACTTCCAGTCCCCGTCGAAGCTCCTGGTCTCCTTACCAAACCTGCAAACACCACACCACGGGAACACTTTTACAAGATGGCCGCCTGCCTCACTAGAGCTGCCGCCTGGCTGCGCGGACTGCCAGCTACCGCGCGAAACTTCGCAAATTCTCGGCAGATTCAAATCGGGCATCTTCTCGAGAATCTTACCGGGACCGAGAATTAAGAAAGAATCTTCAGATTTTTTTGATTTTTTTTTTACTTTTTCTGTATGTTTCACTGGGGTTCGATGAATTTTTGTAATAATTTAAACATATTTTGATTTTATGTGTGTTTTATATATGAAATTCGGGGGGTATTTGGGTTAAATTAATGTGGGTGATTATGTTAAGTAGATTTTAAAGGGGTTTAAATTCCGTATTTTTCAAGTGGAAATATTTGTATTTTAAGATAAGATAGATAGATTTTTAAACAGAGAGGAATTTTCAAAAAAAAAAAATGTTTTTTGCAAAATACATGAATTTTCAACTAAAAAAATCAATTTTCAAACAAATAGTTGAATTTTAAACAAAAAGGATAAATTTTCAACCAAGAAGATTAATTTTCGACGACAAAAAAAAATATTTTCTACTAAATTAATTAATTTTTAACAAACTAGTTGAATTTTCAATTAAAAAAGGAAATTTTTTAACCGAAGTTGGAAAAATTAATTATCTACCAAACTGATGAATTTTTCAATAATATGATAAATCTTCAATTGGAATAGTTGAATTTTCATCCAAAAATATAAATTTCGAACAAAAAAGATAAACTGTCAACCCAAAAGATGAATTTAAAAAAAAAAGCATAAATTTTCAACCACGGAGATTAATTTTCTAAAAAAAAAACAATTTTCTACTAAATAAATTAATTTTCAACTAAAAAATAATGTTCAAAAAAGTTAGAAAAATAATTTTCTACCAAACTGATGAATTTTCCAATATGAAAAATCTTCAACTAGAATAGTTGATTTTTCAACCAAAAAGATTATATTTAAACATAAAAGATAAATTTTCAACCAAGG
>JAAAKG020198683.1:0-23803 GCA_010014905.2 Druon quercuslanigerum | reverse complement strand
TATAATATATAACTTATATATTTAACAGTACTTATCAGAAAACCCGTCGAGGCTCACAAAAAGAAAATAAGAATTTATTATTTGAAATTATTTTTTTGTTTTTTTTTTGGAAATTCTTCGTTGGCACAGTGCGACAATCAATTAAGTGTTACATTTTTTTAAGAATCGTTTATGTTATACTGCACAACATTTATTTTAAAGGTTCCCTGCTTTTAAAAATTTGCCATAAGTTAAATATAAGTTAATGAAAAATTTACAGCGTCGTCCAAAAGATTAAGTAAATGTATAATCGATGCAGGAGCATGTCCATTGTTAATATTTTCACACGCTATTGCACATTAGAAAAAATTATTAAAATTGGATGAATAGTGCCGGAATAAACGTGAATAATTTCAGCGCGGCGAGTTTGAAGCGAGTTTTTAAGTTTCCAGAGCGCGCGATGACGCTCTCCCCCCACCATCATCCAGTGCGCAGAGTTCGAGTTCGTACCTCGGACTTCCGACGATTTAAAGGTAAACGCAAGTAATATTCGCATTTTCAAGTAGTGGATAATAAAGTTTGACTCTTTAACTGGAAATTAAAAAAAGTCCGGTTTCTCCATGTTTATAACTTAAGGCGTTGCAATTTTTTGAAAAAAAAGCTAAATTGGCTCCTAATGGAGCTAGCTTTCATTTTTCAAGATACAATAAATAGAAATGACGACTTTTGATCGAGTATTTTGATAGTGCAAGCTTAAAGAAATTGAATGATATGTTTCAGAAACTAGTGCGACGTTTTTTCTTGTCCTTATAACATTTGTTATTTAACCTTTTTTTTTTTTGTCAAAAACCGATTATTCATAACCTGTCAAAAATGTTGGATCGAAAAAAATCATGGATATTTGTATCATCACAGCGGACAGTTTGCAATAATTTAACACTTTTTATTTATTTAGCACGGTACAAAAAAATTATTGAAAAAATAGCGTTTTTAATGGTTTTTTGTTAATAACTAATTAGTGAATTCGACCATCTTCAAGCGTGACGCCTCATTCGACGAGGGTTTTTAAGAGTAAAAAATGGGTGAAATAGCAATTCTTCCTAATAATATCCAGTCGAGCCAGAGTGGAAAAACGATTTTTCAGATATATTTGAATTATTTAAACAATGTTGCCGTAAGAATCACGGGTGGATAATGCGAGGTTTTGTTCAAAACCAGTATAATAAGTAATTTCATCAGCCTAAGCAGGTTTTAATTAGTGTATTAAAAAATTAGAAAAGAAACTTCCCTACAAACTTTGCCCACCCTCCATGAGCAAGGATTTTGCAGATTTTTTGGACACCCTTCCCCCGAGAAAGGCTTACTTAATTATTCGGCACTCCCTGAGGAAGTATAAATATACATATTAAAATATTGAGCATCTGTTGACTAGGGTGTCCTAAAGAAATCCAATTATTTTTTTTATCACGCACCCCCCGAAATTGGTTCCATTCGGAGAAAAACTAAATACGTATTATTGTGTTAATTAGACAAAATTGTAACTATATTTTAAAGTACATTTAAGTATTAATATATCAGAATAATTGCCTTAAAATTTCTCAAAAATTTATAGTTTTATATATCAACCCCTATTAAGGGTAGTTTTTCAAGCTTGAAGGTAGTATTTATATTCTAATTTAAGAGCTTTTTTACTCGGAGTCTGGTACTATCAATTGCATTTTCTGACACTTATTATTTTTAGGGAAATTAACAGTAAATTAAATTTTAAAAAATCTTTTTTTTCCAAGTAAAACAAGTTTAAGAAGTGCATGATAAAAAACATTGGACTTTTTCAGGACACCTTACTTCTCATTCACTTTCAATATATTTCAATATCTTTCAATAACTTAAACTTTTCTCTTTCTTTTTGTAAGACTGAAACCATAATATAATAATAATTGTTTTCATTTTGTATGAAAAATGATAAAAAGTTTTTAAGAAAAAATTAGTTTGAAGTCTGAATGGAAAATACTTTTCTTGTAACTTATTATGAAGACGGAAAACACTTTGTTAAATAATGGCACAGAGGCTTCATTGCAAATAATTAATTATCTATTTTCTTTAAACCATTAGAGAGAAAAAAACATAATTTGTAACCACAAGCTTCTAAATCGATATTTTTCATTAACGTAAATATAGCTACAATAGCTATTTTTTATTTTAAAAATTTATCAAGTCTTTATGTTAGTAAAAGAGAAGTATAACTTTATTCTTACCTTAAAGGCACGAATCAATTTTTGAATCCGATATTTCAATATTTTTTCAATGAAATCAGTATTAATACAATTTTTAACAATTAATTTTGTTTGGGTACCAAAAAGTAAAACTCCTTTGAAAACTAATCAATATTTTCTTTACAAAAATGAAAAATAAATTTTTTAATTATTTAATTTTTTTTATCATAATATTTTCAAAGCATTAAAAAACTTTGTTGTTTAAATTACCAAAAAATGTGAATTATGGATTTCAATACAAATATTCGAAAAACGTTATAAAGCTTATTTTGAAAATTAATCTCCTAATTATCTTTATTATTTACAAGTTAAAAAGGCACAAGCTTTAAAAACGTACTTTTTTTAATCATTCAATTTTACAGGCTTTCGTTTTAAGTTATGCAGTATAGTAAAATAATAAAACTTACTATTATATCTATCAGTATTATATAATAATTTTTAGTATTTTAATCCAGGATTTGTTTAGTAGTTTGATTTTATGATTATGACTTCAAAATTAAAATTATTGTACTTTTTTTTATTTGAAAAGACGCTTTAACCTATTAAAGTTTTCACTTTAATCCTAAAAATTTTTTATTTAAATTATGCCATTATAAATATTGTAAAACTCACAAAAAATAATTATTTTAACAAATTTTTTTGCAGTAGAATTTTTTTTACTAACCCTTTTTACCAATAATTAAAAAAATTTAATTAAAAAATTTTTTATCAATTTTTAACAAGTGATAACATAAAAAAATACTATTGCAAAAAACATTATTAATATAAATGCTTTTCGTGAGCATGTTTTTTTATTTGAAATGGAATCATCAGTAATATTATTTGGCTTCATAAAATTATAGAAAAACTATTTTTTTCAAAGACCTAATTTTTGACACGACAACTCTTCAAATTAATTGAAATACCTAAAAACAATTATAAACCCATTGAAACATTTCGAAATATTTTAAATTTTCTTCAACTTTTTCAAATATTTAAAAAACTTTGTATTCCTAATATTTTACTTCTAATCAAAATTTGTAAAATCAATCCCTATACATTAAAAAGTTTATTTATTTTGGTCCTTTTTAAAATTTTGAGTGAATCGATTAATATCCTGAGATTTGTTGAATCACGAAAAATATTTTTAAATCATTTATAGAGATTCTGTAATCTATTTTGAAAATAGAATTTTCTCAGAGATACAAAATAAAAATGCATAAAAATGTATACAAATATAAGGCGCTTAGAATTTCCTATATATTGTATGCCATATTCTTAAATATTTACGTTTTTGTCAATAAACGTGTATCATAATATTTCTTATATATTTTTTTTCTCAGTGTGGAAATATACTAGAAAGTATAAAAAATTATTATTTAAAAGAACATTAACCATTTAAAAATCGCAATAGAAATATCCGAGCTGGTTATACAAGGTTCATTTTTCATTTCTGATTTTTAAGTGACTTTATTTGACGCTTCGTTTTGATCTTGAAAGAAAATTTTGATTTATTGAATGAGATTTCTTTTGTTACAAATATGAACTTATATGAACTTATTATACATATGAACTTATTATCTTAGCAACTTTAGTTGCTAAGATGTTGAATTTTTTTTTATTTAAAATATTTTATCCATTGAGCTGAATTTTCACTAAAACAATAAAATAAGTTAAAACACTTTTTATCTTAAAGATTCAAAGAAACATATTGCATTTTTTAACTGAAGCTTTCTAGTGCCTAATTATCCATACAAATTAAGAATGCCTCATTGCTAATATGCTAAAATATTGAACTTTCAATATTTGAACTCTTAACGTAAATAACATATTCATATTGTGCCTTATAAATATCAAATTAATTAATTTAAATTTTGAAACTTCAGTTATAAATTTTAAACCACTTTATGAAATTGAATACTACATACAGCTATAGACGAGCGTCACAAAATTAAAATTAAAAAAAAAATCAAATTTTATGTGCTTACCAAAATATGCTATTTATTTTTTGAGATTGTAGCTGAAAAAGAGTATTTTGTATAACTTTGACAAAAATTTTAATCTTAATTGATTTGCTCGAATGGAAAACATTAAAGTCTCTATTTCAAAATTCGGTAGATATCTTTCCATTAATTATTATTATTTGAACTGTCTAAAGTATGATTTAGGCAGCGCTATATTTCTCAAAAAATTTGAATTTTTATACTTTTTATTTTATACTATTTTATTTATATTTTATTTAAAATTTAATTTTATTTTACTATAAAAGCCATAGGTTTTTTAATAATTAGACAAATAGCAAAAGCATGCTAAGCGCGTGCATGCATGCTCTTAGAAATTTCGAAAAAATATATTTAATTTTTTATATCAAGAATAATCAATTTTAGAAATAAAATAACATCTTTACATTAAAAATTATTTTTTTTCCAAATGAATTTTTTAATCTGGAAATTTCAGTATCATATTTTTAATTAAAAACTGATCTTTTATGGTTGAAAATTTCAGTATATGGTTGAAATTTAAAGTATTTTGTGAAAATTCGTGCTTTTTGGTAGATAGCTAATTTTTTCCTAAAAAATTCAACACTTTGTTTGCAATTTTTTATTTTTTGTCACTGAAAAATCTTATTCAGTTGAAAAGTCAACTAATGTTGAAAATTCATATTTTTGGTTATATTTGACGTTTTTTTATTAAAAATTAATATTTTACTCTTGGTTCAAAGAAAATCTTTACATTTTTCGTTCAGAATTTTTGTTTCTTGAAATGGAAATTTTAAATTAGCTGCTTGATAGTTAAACTTCTTTGTTGAAAAATACATTTTTGGTTTACAATTTATATTTTTTAGTTGAAAATTTATGGGCTTTGTTGAAAATTCTTCCTTTTAGGTAGCAATGAATTTTCTCGAATAAAAATGTATCTTTATGTTTGAAAATTCAACTATTTCTCTGAAAGATTCATTTATTTGTTTAAAATTTTGGTTTCTGGAATATTAATTTTTGTATGAAAAATGTAACTTTTCCTGTTTTGGTTGAGAATTGATATTCTTTAGTTGATATGCCAACTATTTGGTTGAGAATTCATGTATTTTGTTGAAAAACTGTCTATTTTGGTAAAAAGTCAATTCTAATGGTTGAAAATTCATCTATCTTCTTGAAAATGCAATATTTTACTTGCAAAGTTAAAATTTAAATCAAATTAATTTAAAGTTAATATAGTATATTTTTAATTATTATTAAAATTAATGGACTTCGGAGACAACATTTAAGAAATGATCAATTATTTTTTTAATATTATTCAATTAATTAATAAATTAATTAATTTATTTATTTATTTTTAAATAATGACTTTCTCACAGAAAATAAAATAAAATTCGTTAAAAATTTACAAAGCTATAGTGTTTCGGAATATATTTCAGGTTATGACAAATGATTGACTTCATTTTTTTAAATTATGCAATTTTATATTGCTTATACATATCTGATCAGAGAAGAAATATGAGATTAAATATTTTTTAGCGCCCTAGGATTCAATTTAATTTTTTTAAATTCTTTAAGTGCATTAAATATCAATTTATAGGTATAAGAGAATTATATAAATTTAAGAATTAAAAAAAAAAATCTTGAAAATCGAAAATTACCGGTCACGAGAGGCATTGAAAATTATTGTAAATAAAAATTAATTATTCGAAATTTTGATAGAAATATCCGAGGTATACAGATTTTATTTTTTCTTTCTGATGAAAATTTGAAAAAAAATCCATTTAATAGCTTAAGAATGTTCAAAAAACGAAACTATAATGTATAAATGAAGCTGGATCATTTGAGATTTTTTAAACAATCTTGTAAATTACCATCAGATTTTTAGTTCAATTTATAAAGCACAAGAAACTTTTCTTTAAAAAATTTCTTAAAATTAAATAAGACATATATTTAAAAATGCATTTTTGGTACAATCATAAAAAATTTTGAAATTTCTTTA
This sequence comes from Druon quercuslanigerum, assembly GCA_010014905.2. NCBI lineage: Eukaryota > Metazoa > Arthropoda > Insecta > Hymenoptera > Cynipidae > Druon > Druon quercuslanigerum. The sequence goes on along the minus strand of JAAAKG020198683.1, from coordinate 17,594 downwards.
TTCAAGTAATTTGGTTTTTAACTTAAATAGTACAGAGAAAATGATTTTGTTTTTAGAAGGCTACTTAATTATAACTACAAATAATATATTTGGCCTCTGAAAATTATAATCAAAAGTTTTTGAGGTATAGCTTTCTAATTTTTGAAAATCTATAAAAATTGAGAATATATAGCTACTATACTCAAATTTTTATTTTTTAGCAAAGTATAGTGTGCAAACTTCCTAGGTTAATTTAATTATTAAAAATGTACTTTGTAGTTAAACAAATGTAGTTGGAACACTTTGCTTCTATGTTATTTTTACTATAACATAATAATTACGATAAGCTTAGATTTCTAGTAAAACTAAAGTTTTGAAGCTTTTTTTTTATCGTCAAGATTAAATTTTTTCTGAAAAAAAGATCTACTCTAGTCGTTCCACTGGGAATTGAACAACAGAACTTCCGATTGCCATTTGGGTGCTTTCCCATTAAGCTATTAGAGAGATCGAAAGAAGAATCCTTTTTTAGAAATACAATCGGATGTTCTGTGGTTCGATTCCCATTGGAGTGACGAGAGTTCATCTTTTTTCAGAAAAAAACCTAATTTAAAATTTTTTTAAATTTATTTTTCAACTTGTCTGGAAATGCCGTTGAGTATTTTCTGTTATTTTTAAGAGTTAACTTGGTGTTTATTTACAGTGGTTAAAAAGTTATCTAAACTCATTGATGGTAACTATCTCTGATGATAATACAGATTCCTTTAAAAAATATTTAAACATTAAAACAATGTAAAATGGTTCCATAGGCTTTTTAATAAGTGAAAAATTTATACATTCTCTCCCAACATACAAATTGCCCCTAATTTGTAGGCATTGTAACAGAGGAATTAATTTCCAGACATGCCATTTAAAAAAAGGCTGTTTGTGGATGTGGACGACCGAGCGGATTACAGAAAGTCTAAATGACAAAGTTAATTAAAAAGGCATTTCCCAAGTGAAATTGGACATAATGGACAACGAAAAAAGAGTAAAAGGTGAAACAGGGAGGTAATCTCGTTGTCGAGCGTTGCGTAAATGTTTAAATAAGGGATTACGAAATAATCGGACAAGTCACGCTTTAATTGGACACGTGACTGACTACTGTTCGCCCTTGGATTTCGAGAATTTCTGGACTTGAAATAATATTTGATGGTAACATTTATCTGCGCCCTTTCAAGCAAACAAAAATAGAGTAAAAAAAAGCGGGTAAAAAGAGGCATGATAAAAAGAATCAAAGGGGGAAAAGAGCGAATTCCAGGCCGACGTGCATGAATGCCATATGTTGCCATTGCAACACTCAATGACTTGTAGGATCGATATTGCGAAACGACCGAACATCGAATGAATGCCCTGATAGCACAAAGCGCCCGTAAATGTCCCCCCAGACATCTCTTTGGATAGATTCCAGGGATATTCAGGGGCCGTTCTTTGATAGTACAAAGCGACCGCGCAGGTCCCCCAGACAGTTCTTTGGAAAGCTGGGAGACTTTCAGGGAACCGCTCTAGTTTCTATCTGGGCGTTCTTGATTTTTCTCCTGTAATTTCCTGCTTACAAAGGTCGCACGCGTTGTATAGAAACGTTCATTAATGCCGGTCACAAAGTTCCTGGGCATGGGGTTGAACGAGCTGAGCGCTCAAATTATTCGGAGTATATAACCGCGAGACCAGATTCCTGATCCCGAGAAAATGAAGAAAAATCCAACTCTGTTGCTGATGAAAATTCTCTCAGTTCTTTTTATTTCTTTTGTCGCGCTTTCACAGAAAAGTGAGGGCGAGACAAAAAAAGAAGGGTTTGAGAGGAAAAACTAAAAGGGTCTGAGTGTACATATCCTGAAAAAGAAATTTGTAGCATTTAAGAGTTGGGTTTCTTCTTTGTTTGCTGTTTCAGATATAAATAATTTATATGTATTTCTGTGAAAATTTTGAACTGTGAATAATTTTTTTTTATTCAATGGTGATTCCCCGAAATTTAACCATTTTAAGTCCAAGACTTTTTTCACTTTTCCTTTGGACAATACATTTGTTCTAAAATTATCTCAGTAAATTACTTATGTCAAAACACTGTACCATTTTATAAAGTTAAAAAATTTCGGACGACTTTGTTCAGAAATGATAAATAAAAAATTGCTAAATAATTTTATATCACATATATTGAGTTAAAAAACATTAAAATCAAGAGAAGAGTTAACTTTATACTACCGTTAATTTTAGTACAGTTAAAAAATAATTGATTGACGTTGATTAAAATTACAGTTAATATTGATCACCATTTTTGCGTAATATTTTTTATGAAATGTCCGGTATCGCTCCATATTAATTTATCATATGACATATTTTTCCCATATATTTAAATATTCAAACATTTTCTCTCTTTTATCATAGTGACATGTCCTCTCACGCCACCTTTCGCATAAATTCATAATTTTCCATAAAATGCTATTGACAAGTATGAAAAGCTAAACCTTTATTTTAAGGTAATGGGGTTTTTATATACTTTCGTGCAAAATTTTATTTTTTCATAATTATAGAGAGCAATTTGTAATTTTCTTAAAAAAACTGAAAAGCTACAATAAGCATTTTAAAATCGTAGATTTTTATTATTTTTTGTAGATATTCGTAAGTTTTACAAATTACTATTAAAAACTTATAAAAAACTAAACCTTTGTTTAAGGGTCACAGATTTTTTTGCAGAATATTGTATTTATTGATAATTATGGATATAAATCTGTCTGTTTCTTGAACAAAATATATAAAACTACAATTAGCCTTTGAAAATTGTAACTTTTTTATCTTTTAAATTAATTCGTAGTTTCCGACAAATTCCCATTAAGAGTTATGAAAACAACTTTTTTTGGGGGTCGCAGATTTTTTTTTTTGTAGAACATTATAATTTCTTACAAAATACTACAAAAAATTATGAAAAACTGGCTCTTTATTTTCGGATCCCCAATTTTTTGTTAGAAAAATGTATTTAATTATAATAAGAGATGGAAATCTGTCATTTTTTAGATTAAAAACTACAATCAGCTTTTGAAAATCATAAATTTTTGTTACTTTTTAATTAAATTTATAATTTCATACAAATTTCCACCCAAAATAATGAAAAAAAAATTATTTTGGTGTTTTTTCCCCGATATTTTCGTAGAAAATTATATTTATTCATAATTACAGGAAGAAATATTAAAGAAAAATTAAAATTAGAAAATCGTAAAATTTTGTCATTTTTCTTATAAATTCGTAATCTGATACAAATTCCTATAAAAATTTATTTTTAAATAAAGCTTTATTTTTGTGTTTATGTCTACATTTTCGTAGAAAATTGTATTTTTTTTTATAAATACGAAAAGAAATATTTAAAAAATAAAAAAATAAATAAAAAACTACAACAAGCTTTCGAAATTCCGAGATTTTTGTTATTTATTGTAGAATATTGTAATTCCTTACAAAATACCATTAAAACTTATAAAAAACTGACTTTATTTTGGGTTGGCAGGTTTTTATATTTTTGGTAGAAAATAGTATTCAGTCAGAATCATGGATAGAAATTTGTCCTTTTCTAGAATAGAATAGATAAAATAACAATTAGCTTATGAAAATCGTAAATTTTTGTTATTTAAAAAAAAAATTATTTTTGTTTTTTACCCATATATTTTCGTAGAAAATTATATTAATTCATAATTATGGGAAGAAATGCGTATAAAAGAACTAAAAAGCTACAACTACTTCTTTAAATTCCTAAATTTTTATTTTTTGTTGTAGAACATTGTAATTTCTTACAAATTACAATTGAAAATTATGAAAAACTAGCATGTTATTTTAGGGTCGCAGATTTTTATATTTTTGTTAGAAAACTGTGCTCAGTCATAATTATAGATACAAATTTGTCACTGTGTAGAAAAAATATATGTAACTACAATTACCTTTTGAAAATCATACATTTTTGTCATGTTTCTTATAAATTCGTAATCTACTACAAATTCCTATGTAAATTTTTTGTTAACTTTATTTATTTTTTTTTTTTGATTCAAAACCAATGTATTTAGATTATTATATTATCAATAATATTGAAAATCAATAATCAAAACATGATACATTTCTAAAAATTTCTAACATTAAAATATTGTTATTTATTTAATTACAATTATTATTATTTAATTAATATAAAACTCTAATAAAAAGATTTCTTCCATGAAAATGGTTTTTCCCCTTTATTTTCGTAGAAAATTATATTTGTTCATAAATATGGAAAGAAATCTGTAATTTAAAATAACGGAAGAACTACAACTAGTTCTTTAAAGTCCTAAATTGTTGTTTTTCTATTGTAGAACATTGTAATTTCTTACAAAATACTACAAAAAATTGTGAAAAACTGACACTTTATTTTCAGATCCCCAATTTTCTGTTCGAAAAGTGTATTTAATTATAATTAAGGGTAGAAATCTGTCATTTTCTAGATATAGAACTATAATTAGCTTTTTAAAATCATAAATTTTTCTTACTTTTTCATTAAATTCATAATTTCCTACCAATTTTCAGTCAAAATTGTTTTAAAAATTTATTTTGGTGTATGTTACCCTATATTTTCATAAAAAATTATATTTATTCATAATTACGGGAAGAAATATGTAATGAAAGAAAAGACTGAAAAACAAAAACTAGTTCTTTATATTCCTAAATTTTTGTTTTTATTGTAGAACATTGTAATTTCTTACAAATTACAATTAAAAATTACGAAAAACTGACATTTTCTTTTGTAGTCGCAGATTTTTATATTTTTGATATAAAACTGTGTTCAGTCATAATTATAGATAGAAATTTCTCATTTTGTAGAATAAAATATATAAAATAACAATTAGCTTATAAAAGTCGTAAATTTATATAATTTTTCTTATAAATTCGTAATTTTCTACAAATTCCAATCTAAAATTTTTTTGTAATTTTATTTTTGTTTATTTTCCCTATATTTTCGTAGAAAATTGTATTTTTTCATAATTGCGAAAAGAAATATTTCAAAAATAAAAAAAATAAATCAGTACAACCAGCTTTTGAAATTTCTAAATTTTTATTATTTATTGTATTATATTGATAGATATTGATAGTATTCAGTCATAATCATGGATAGAAATCTGTCATTTTATAGATATAAAACTACAGTTAGCTTTTGAAAATCATAAATTTTTGTTACTTTTTAATTAAGCTCATAATTTCCTACAAATTCCCAATCAAAATTGCGAAAAAAAATTTCAATTTGGTCTGCTTCCCCCGATTTTTTCGTAGAAAATTATATTTATTCATAATTATGAAAAAAGTATGTCATTTTGTAGAAAAAATATATAAAATAACAATTAGCTTATGAAAATCGTAAATCTTTGTCATATTTCTTAAAAGTTCGTAAGATTCTACAAATTCCTATGTAAAATTATGTTTTAAACAAAATTTGATATTTTTTTCCCTATATTCTCGTAGAAAATTATATTTTTTCATAATTACGAGAAAAAATAGTTAATCAATAAAAAAACTAAAGAACTACAACTAGCTTTCGAAATTCCTAACATTTTGTTATTTACTGTAGAATATTGTAATTTTTCACAAATTACAATTAAAAATTATGAAAAAATGACATTTTTTTGGGGTCGCAGAGTTTTATATTTTTGGTAGAAAACTGTGTTCAGTCATAATTATGGATAGAAATTTGTCATTTTGTAGAATAAAATACATAAAATAACAATTAGCTTCTAAAAATCGTGAATTTGTGTCATTTTTCTTATAAATTCGTAATCTGCTACAAATTCCTATGTAAAATTAATTTTTCAAAAAAACTTTTTTTTCCGTATATTTTTGTAAAAAATTATATTTATTCATAATTATGGAAAGAAATCTGTAATTCAAAAAGACGCAAAAACTACAACTAGCTTTAGAAATTCCTACATTTTTGTTTTTTATTGTAGAACATTGTAATTTCTTACAAATTACTATTAAAAATTATGGAAAACTGACACTTTATGTTGGGATGCCAAATTTTTTGTTAGGAAAATGTATTTAATTATAATTATGGGTACATATCTGTCATTTTCTATATGAAAAACTACATTTAGCTTTTGAAAATCATAAAATTTTGTTACTTTTTAATCAAATTTATAATTTCCTACAAATTCCCATTCAAAATTATAAACAAAATTTATTTTGTTGTGTTCCCCCCTATATTTTCGTAGAAAATTATATTTGTTCATAATTATGGGAAGAAGTCTGCAATTTAAAAAAAAACTGAAAAACTACAACTGATTCTTTAAGTTCCTAAATTTTTGTTTTTTGCTGTCGAACATTTTATTTTCTTACAAATTACAATTAAAAATTATGAAAAACTGACATTTTTTTTGAGGTCGCAGATTTAAATATTTTTGGTAGAAAACAGTGTTCAGTCATAATTATAGATAGAAAGTTGTTATTTTGTAGAGAAAATATATAAAATAATAATTAACTTATGAAAATCGTAAATTTTTGCTATCTTTCTTATAAATTCGTAATTTTTTACTAATTTCCAGGTAAAATTATTTTTAAAAGAAACTTTAGTTTGATGTTTGTTCCCCGATATTTTCGTAGAAAATTATATTTGTTCCTAATTGCGAGTAGAAATAGTTAATAAATTAAAAAACTAATGAACTACAACTAGCTTAAGAAATTCCTCAATTTTTGTTATTTATTTTAGAATATTGTAATTTTTTATAAATTACCATTAATTTTTTAAAATATTTTTTGGTAGAAAACAGTATTCAGTCATAATTATGGATAGAAAACTGTCATTTTATAGAATAAAATATATAAAAAAACAAGTAGCTTATAAAAATCGTAAATTTTTGTCATTTTTTTAATAAATTCGCAATTTTCTACAAATTCCCATTCAAATTCGAAATTATGCTAAAAAATGTTATTTTTATGTTTTTTTCTATATGTTTGTAGAAAATTGTATTTATTCATAATTACGAGAAGAGAGCAATAATTTCGGAAAAACGGAAGAACTACAATTGGCTCGTTAAATTCTTAAATTTTTGTTTTTTATTGTAGAATATTTTAATTTCTTACAAACTGCAATTAAAAATTATGAAAAACTGTCATTTTATTTTGGGGTCGCACATTTTTATATTTTTTGTAGAAAACTATATTCAGTCATAATTACGGGGAAAAATCTGTAATTAAAAAAAAAACAGAATTTTTTTGAAGATTGTATTTCTTCACAATTATAGTTGGAACTTTGTAATCTCCTACAAAATCCTATTCAAAATTACAAAAAAATAATCCTTTTTTTTGGAATCATAGGTTTTTCTTTTTTTTCGTAGAAAAATGTATTAATTTATAGTTATGTAGCGAAATTTATAATTCTTAAAACGAACAACTGAAAAAGTAAAAAAGCCTTTTTAAAATTCTTAATTCTTGTTAGTTTTTGTTAATATTGGTAATTTTCTACAAAATTTTAATTACATTATAAAAAACTAAACATTTTTTTGGGATCCTAGATTTTCCTATTTTTGCGAAGAAAATTGAATATATACATAATTAGGGGTTGAAAATTGAGATTCTTTGAGAAAAACTGATAAACTATAACTAGTTTTTGCAAGTCATATATTTTTTTTATTTTTGTAGAAATGCTTCTTTCTTATAAATTCCTATTAAATTTATTTTCCTTTTAATTTGAAGAAAATATTATTAATAATACACCATATTTTAGCAAATATGTTTTTTCACTATATTAACTATGAAAAAATATTACGTTTAATAATTGGTTATTACACTTTTTGAAAAAAAAACGGAAAAATGCAAAACAAAATTTCCAGTGAAAAAGTGAGAAATCGTAAACTACATATTTTTTTTAAATTGATGAAAATTAAAAAAGAAAGGCACATTAAAAAAGAATTATTATATCATATACTTAAAAAATTAAAAATTAAATATATATAAATATGCACAATAGATAGTATTAGTAATTTTATTTTTCTTCACGTTACCTACTGATATTTTTCTGGTTTATAACTGAAAATCATTTTCATGATTTGAAAACTACCTGCATATAAAATTTCAAACATTTGTTTATTCCTGCTATTTTTGTTTAATTTTGAACAAATCCTTTATTCTTCATTATTTTTCTAATTAATCAACAGTAACAGTATACTAGATTCTGAACAATATAAAATTTTATTTTTAAATCAAATATGTAAAAAGTAATCATGCTGTCATTTCGTTTTTTAAACGATTTTTTTGATACTTTAGTTTTATTTTTTTTCACGAACCATACTGAAAATATTTCAAAAGTAACTTTGAATTTCAAATTATTTGAGTCCATCAACAACTGTAAATGCTTACATTGTTAATGACAATTGTTGTTAAAAACTCTTCAACTTGATACTTGGAAAATGATCAATTTGTCCAAAGACGGAAATTAAATTATTTAATTAAATTATTTTATTAAATTTAGTTGTATAAACAAGTTATAATTGCTCTAAAAAATCGTTTAAATATCTATAACTTACATTTGAAGATTCTGCTTACATTTTTTAATTAAATATCACTCTAAAGTATAATTTAAAAATCTTCTTTCCTTATAATATTACTGCTAAGGAAATTAAAATCTCAACTTCAGCAGCCTTGTTCGCTTTTGTAATCTGAGTAATAAATCTTCAATTATAAGTATTCTGCAATAAAATGTGTATTCTGTACAAGAACATCCCAATATGTACACTGCGTTCTTCTCTGCAAAGAGATATAGAGGAGTATTCTCTGAAATTTAATTGGAGTTCATGAAAGGATTCAGGAAAGCTGAAACGTTTTAAAACCATTTTATATAACGAATAAAAAAAATGAACCTTTTATCAATTCTATTCCCGTAAAAGATAGGATTGTTATAAGCGGAGTGTAATTAAAAATATGATTAACGCTATAAAAACCCTGCCAGAATGTCGATATCGTCTATGCAACTTTAATAGTGAAACTTTTGCACGAGCTATCTGCAGAAACTTTTGTTTTAATTCTATTGAGAATTAAATGCTAGAACAAATTAATTTCATTTTCAATTTATTTTTAGTAACTGATATTAAATTGATATATTCGGAAACAATTAATGAAGCTTCATTAAATCCGACTAACAGTAAAATGATATGTTATTATTCATGCAATATTGAAATGTACCGTTTTAATAAAAGATTATCAGTAATGGAATTATAAATGATTTATCTTGCCTGATGCCATTTTTTACAATTTTCATGACGTTTATTTTTCTGGAAAATCAACTTTCCATTTATAAATGTATTATTGCCTTTTATGTGCATTTTCTCGAGCAGAACTTCTGACAAACTTAAAGAAAAGTTTTTTGATAAAACAGTTCATTCCGCAAGTTCTTGCACAGGAGAATGGCATTTTAGAATAATTTAGTGCCGGAGAAATGAAGATTGAAAGAGTCATCGAGTTTCATATTTAATGTTTTGAACAGCATGGAGAAGCAGAAAGTAGAATTGTTAGAATAATAAAATGTTTACATTTTCAATTTTAATAATGTATGTTTTGTTGCGAAGTTTGTAGAAGAAATTAAAAAATTTATTAATCTTTATTAGTAATATTAAAAATCTTTGTTGAGTTTTTTTATTTAAATTTGTTCCGATATTTTACTCTCAGAAAATTGACTTCTTCCAGTTTCTCATGTAAAAGAAGAAATATTTTAGAATGTCAACATCTCGTTTTCATACTCCTTCGAGCTTATTCGAGATATTCATCAAAGATTTATGGTCAGAGGGGTTCCATTCCTGTTTAAGGATTTGACTCTTGCAACAAGAAAAGTAATTTAAAAATTCATGGATTTTTATTGTCTGAGCTGAATTTGAGTAATGTTACAAAGAAAAAGAAGGTAATCTATTTTTTACGAGATTGGTAAATGATACGAAATACGAAAGTATTATTATCTCGTGATACAATTTTATTTTATATTTTTAATTATTCGAAGAAAAATTACAGGGAATGCAATCTCAAAATTGGTGAAAAAAACAAGCACCGACGTAAAAAAAATTGTAAAAGCAACTCTGGGGAAATTTCAAAGAAAATTTGCATCTATATGAAAAAAGGTTGGTGCAAACTTCTTTATTGAATTAATTTTCTATTTAAATCCTGCTAGAAAAGTTTGAATATAAATTTCCTAATGGGAATAGTTTCTCTGAAACTTCAATATTGAGATATAATTATATATGCAATGTCCGTAAAAGATATCCACAAGAAACAGAACAAAACTTTCAGGATTTTAACAAATATTCTGAAACTAACTTGGGGTCATGTTTTTAAAGCTTTTGTTCGCTGCTTGATACCGATTTAAACTTCAGAATCAAAATTTGTAGAATTGAGAGATCAGCCATTAAAAAAATATATATTTTTATGAAGCTTTCAGAATCTTTAACTTACGTGAATAATGGAAATGTGAAACTTTCGATATTTGAATTTGAAATATGAAAAATACTCACGAAATTTATCCTTAACTTATACATTTTTTCTGACATTTTCTCAAATTATCGTATAATTACGAGAAAAGTTTTGTAAAAATGCAAAATTTTTCTTTGGAAGTATTACTAATTTGAAACTGCGAATAAAGAAATAAAGAAATTGAAAAAACTTTGAATGCTTGTTCCTTTAAGTTATTTCAGAAGATTCTAAAAGTATCGAAAAGTCGATAAATGTTCTAATAATCACTTTTTTACAAAATAAAAGTCACAAAATAATTTCCATAATGAATGAATAAATAATTTTAAAATTTCTTTTAAAAGAAAGAATAATTAAAAAAGTCTTGTATTTCTGCTTATGTCAGTTAATGAGAACTCTCTTTGCTTAGTTAATTAATTCCATCCTTCCCACAAACACTTACACCCATTAGATTTTTCCCTGCCAGAACATTTTTATACTTTCCGCTTCTTGCGACTTGACTTTAAAAAAGGCAGAAAACAAAAATTCTATTTCTTTAGTTTGCGTTTTTACAGCTTGTTAGCCCAGAAGTATGCCGTTACCTCCCAGGTTCTTCTAGCCTCTCTACTAAAATGTCATGCAGTAAAATTACCTGCAGAAAAGTTTCTCTACGCCCAACGAATCTGAGGCGGTGGTGGCGGAGTTGGCAAAAGTGGAGGCCTCTCGAGTGCCGGAATTGTGGAAACGTCGGGCATCGCGAACCTCAGTTTTCGCCAGAATAATTTTTCGCCCCACACCAGCACCGTGTGAGAGGAGATGATTTTCTTGAGATCCCTGTCCAAATCCCTCGGGCATGCTTCGCCGACGAGCAGCAAAATTACCGAGCGATCCTTTCGTTTAAGAGCTTCTCTCAGAGCCCCTTTGAATTCGCACGTCAGCCACTCGCTGTGCAGAAAATTTTCTGATAATACCAAAATAGTACGCCGCGAAGATTCAGCAGCTTCGGCTATAGCGTTCATCATACCACTTCCTTCCCCCAAATCCCTATAGTGCAAACACAACCTGTATGAGGCTTCAAGTCCAGGCACCAAGATCCCAGAAACAAAAGGTTCATCAACGGCCGAATATGAAATACAGGCGTCGAAAGGCTTCTGCCGATCCTCGAACGCTGCCGTTTTGTAACAGGTTCGAAAGCGATACCTGTTTGCAGTCCAGGCGCGAATGACCCGGTTATGCCTCAACGCGCCGCAGATGAGGCCAATGAGTATCAAAGAAAGGACCCCTGTGGCCAGCAGCAGTGGCAAATAGGCCCCGAAGGGACGTACTTTGATCGTCGACGATGTGTTAGTCAACGCAGCGCAGTAGACTACAGAGCCATTTACGAGAGTAATCATGGGTATTCCCAGGGAACAGGTGATCTGTCTCCAGTCGCTAATCTTCTCTTTGTTCTGGAACATCCAATTACCCGCTTGATCCACATACGAGCAGTCACAGTTCCACGGATTACCCGACAACATAACGTCAACCAGGTATGGATTCCGACCCAATTGCCAGAGGGAAAAAGTTTTTAGCCGGTTGTTGTTCAGGTGCAGGACTTCGAGATAACGAAGTGGTAAAAAGGTAGAGTCTTCGATAAATTCAAGAAGATTGTGCTGAAGGTAAAGTTCTTTTAGGTTCTCGATTGGGACGAGAACGGCATCGCTGAAGATGGTTATCCTATTGTGTTCCAGATGCAGAGAGACAAGTCTCTTGAGGCCGCTGAAAGTGTTGTTGCTGATCATCGCGATATTGCTGTTGTTGGCATATAGGATCTCGAGGTTCTTTCTGCCGATGAAGGAGTGGGAATTCAATTCTCCGAAGTCGTTTCCGTCGAGATAGACCTCGGTGGCGTCCATTGGCACTCGTCCTGGGATTTTATCGTAGCCGGAGTTTGAGCAGTCCACGACGTTGGCGGACCAAGATTCGTCGTGATAACAACTGCAGTTTATGGGACAGGTCATTTCACAGTCGCAGGCGTCAAAATCACAACAATGACAGAGGGCAAAGCAGTGAGTGTTATAACTACAGAGAAACTGTGAAGGTTTTGCTTCCATGAGGGGAATAAAAGATCGGCGCCGATCGTACGGTAGCTTGCAGTATACCAATTCCAGATCCATTACTTTTGGATGTTGCTTTAGATTCAAGTGATTTATCCTCTGGAGCCATTCGGTGGTGCAATCACATATGAAGGGATTCCCCCCAATATAAAATTCTGGAAGAGGCCGATCTTTAGAGATCTGGGCTAATTGGAAGGCTGAAAGTTCCATCCGGAGAATTTGATTAGAATACAGATCGACTCTTGTGAGATTCTCTTTGTCAAAGAAAGTTTGTGGCTCTACTGAAGTAATCAGGTTGTCATTGAGGAAGATCAACTCGAGGGAATTGGGCAGATTTTTCCCCCGGATTTTCGTCAACTTGTTAAAAGACACATCGAGCGTCTGGAGTTTCGATACTTTTGGTGCAACTCCCAAATCATTTATAGAATTCTTGTGGAGATCGAGCCACTGCAGTCTCTCTGGTAAAAAGCCATAATCAAAGAGGTCGATCAGATTATCGGAAACGTTGAGCCAAAGCAAACTGGTTGCATTGGCGAAGGATTTGGTGATATCCCGAAGGAGATTGGAATCCAAACGGATAGCCTGCAAGGTTGGGTTCATGGAGAAGGCCTCCTCCTCCACGTACTCGATCTTGTTTTTGGCAAGGTTGAGAATCTGCAGAGCCGGTAACTCTATTAAAGCATCCTGGGTGACGTTTGCAATTTCATTGCCCATTAATCTCAAACCGTAGAGGCTTGACATCCCTTCCAAGTTGAGCTTGTCAAAGTCGCGAATCTGGTTTTCCCCCAGGTCGAGAGTTCTCAAGAGTCGCATGTCCTTTAGTGCCGGTGGGACGATTTCAAAGTTGTTTCCCGACAAGTGGAGGTCTTGTATACTGGAACAGTTTCGGAATGCGTCCGGATGAATGTCCTCCAACAGGTTGAAATCCATATTCAAGAGCGACAATGCAAACAACCCACTCAGTGAATGCGCATCGAGGTACTCGAGACGATTGTGGGAGATCTCGAGGCTGTGTAGGTTGCTCATCGGTGAAAACGTGTCAGCGGGAATCGTCGCTATGTCATTGTAACGTAAATTAAGTATCTGGAGAGTGTAAAGATCGCTAAAAATTGCTGGATCCAGAGTATCGATTTTATTATTGGAAAGGTCAAGCAGCACGAGTCGAATTAATCCCGCGAAGGTTTCGGAACTGAGACCCGTACTTGTTAGCAAATTACTTGAAACGTCAAGGGCGACGAGTTGATTCATGTTGGCCACAAGACCGGGTGGCAAAATGTCAATGGAATTGTTCCTGAGTTTCAACTCTTTCAACGAATTTACAGTCTCTTTAAACACTTCAGCGGGCAGGGCACTTATTCTGTTGTTCGAAAGATTGAGGGTCCTTAGTGACCTAAGACCGTGGAAAGCTTTATCCGCGATCGCGTTTATCTCGTTTTCCGATAAATCGAGCACGTTCAAACGCCTCAGCTTCGAAAAGGCGTACCCTGGTAATACTTTGATTCGATTATCGGATACATCCAACGTTTTAATGTCCAGCAAACACGATACAGAAGGATGATCGAGTTTTTCTTTGAGATCGTTGAATCCCAGTTCCGTAACCGCTTCTAAAGAATTGTGAGACACATTCAGAGAAACGAGATTAGACAATGGACAAAAGGTTTCTCCTGGTATTCTCCTTATCTTGTTCCAGGAGAGATCGATCATCTCTATCTGTGGTATCCCTGCAAAAGCATTATTATCCATCTCTAAACCCAGTTCATTTCTTTTGTTAAGAGCGGCTTCAATTGTCAGATTCCGAAGATCCCGATAACGACCGAGCGCCTTTTCGTACCAAACGGCAAAGTCACAAGCGATTAATCTCAGGGCTCTTAATTTCCAAAGTCTCAGAAATTCATCAACATCGACCACCTCCGATCCCTGATGTTCGTACCTTTCACAGGCGACGTTTAGCGAGGTCACGTAGTCGCTGGCGATTTGCGTGAAGTTCATTCTCGAAGAATGGTTCCGCTGGGACCGGAAGACGCAATTTATAGCACCCTCGACGCGAAGATCCCAAGCACAGTATTCCGGAAGTTGGAGCTTCGGTGAAGGCGTGCTGGAAACGGCGAGCGCGTGATCTACGAGTAATAAAAAGAAAAAGACCCTCACCGCAGTCACTCGATCGAAGCTGTCGTATCCTTTCATGTTTGCGTGGATATACATCGATTCCTTTCTCACATCCGCTTACGACGAACATCGATCACTAAAGGTTATTTTTTAAGAGCTACGTCCGACGGCATTTTATCCGATAAGAAAAGTGAAAAGAGAATAACTTACTGGAGACGAAGCTTATTAGAGCGAAAGCGATTATAGAAAAAGGATCTCGAGGTATTTACAATACCCTTTTCAGACCCCACATCACTGGAATAATAATGGATCTTGAGAGACGAGGAGACTCTGAATACGCACTCCGCCTCAAGTGCCAGTCCCTACATCTTCTTGAAAGCTACATACTTCACGCCACGCACGATTTCGCTTAGGCACAATATGCAACGAGTCACGTGGCCCCACAAACTTTTCTGAAAGTGGGAATCCATTAATCCTCAAGGACACGCGTTACATATTACCACAAACCCCACGTCAGCCACCTTTCCCAGACACAAGAACTCCCTTTCACCCCTTGTGACGAGTCTAATTTCGTCAAAGGACGTCATTCTTGATACATCAAAGGATCCTAATTAATCACCTAATTCGTCGAAAGTTTGGGGCTTTAATTAAATCCACATGGTTAAACACATTGAACAACCGAAAACAGCAGCGTCACTCGTCAATTAGCACATGCGGAAATAGATAATCGAATTTGTATGTAATAATTTTTGCATATTCCGTAGATCCGCGTTCGTGATTTCAAGACCGTAACTAGCCTTCCCTTTCGATCGGCTGCCACTGCACAACTGAGGAAGAAATCTCCCGCAAAGTGTATCTCAACAACCCCTAACGCAACGCCCACCGATCGTTCCTATCTCCGCCAATGCCGTCAGTTCCGTCAGCAGCAGACCAGCAGCAGCGTGGCGAGATATGGCTCAAGCCATTCAGACTGGCACCGTCGCGTATCAATGCTTGGGGATTCCGCAAGTCCACCTGCCCGCATGCGGATAACACAAGGTGCTGCTGGTGGAATCGGCGCAACCGTGTGCCAGCAGCGCATGGCTAACGGACGTCATAGTTCCACCGACGAATTTGGAGGGGAACGATTTTGATGTGTGATGGCCGCTTGCCATTCACCCTTACCGAGGCAGGCACGGCTTCAAGGCATGCACAAGTGGGGTGGCTACTTCAAGCACCCCAAGGAACATTATTCATTGCACAATTACCCTTGGTAATACCCGCACCCATTATCCAGCCCGAAACCACAAAGGGGAACAGGGAAACAGATTTAGTGTTGAAACATTTAGCCACTCTTTAGTCTCGATTTTAGCCGAATTTATTCTAGATGGGTCGCGAAGACGGAATTTTAGAGAAAAATTTCTGTAGGACAATTCTCCAGACGGAGGGTTTGAATAATGTGTGAGTCGAGGGGTATTGTGGGAAACTAGCCCGAGGCGAGAGGGAAGTTCGAGACGGTGCTGCGCTTTAACATTCACCCTCCTGCATGTAGAGGCCGATTCCTACCCCTCACGTTACGTCACAAAGTGCAGGGGTTGATGGTATGCCTTGGGTTCTTCCCCCGTGTCATAGACGACTACACCACGTGCGCATGATTCTCGAACGTGCGCACAAAGGACCTTCTTTCCTCTCTCCACTGCCGGCAGTGAGCAGAGTATTCACCAATATTTTCCACTTGCTTCTCGCCTTCCCTTTTACACCCCTTCATCCCCTTCGTACTACTATTCGCCCTTCCTCTCATGTGCTTTTAATCAGGGCCGGTTTCAGATAAGACAGCGCCCCAGACGGGGATTATCTCGACACCGCATCTCATTGTTGTCTAGAGGAGGGTTCCTAATTTTTTTAAAGCCAATCGCTAATTTCGTAGAGCCACTTATCGAGGGAGTGAAGGCTATTTTTCTTCATGGGACGAACGCCTTTTTATCAGCGGATCTCGTTTGATTACGGGTGTGTCATTTGATCTTTTTTGTAGGTTTGGTAAAGCTCTTTGAGTGATTGTTCACTTGGAGTAGTTTTTTTCGTATGTAAGTCAGTTTCTGTAATTGATGTTCTGAACTTTTTTGATAAGGCGCAAGAAATATGAGGGAAAAAGTGATAAAAATTTCGATATAGAACGTAAGATGGAAGGAGTATTATTTACCTTATCCGTTTTTCATGATTTATTTAATGTTGTGTATAAGAAAGAAGATGAAGAACTCTCGCACTATTTATATTTCTCTGTTTCAGGAAATTAAAGGATCTTCTGCTGGGAAATTGTTTTTGATTTTGATATTAAGCGTTTACGAGAATTATGAATTCTTTTTTTTTTCAATATTTGGAAGACACCCTCATTTCCATTTCTTCATTTTTGGAATATATAGTTTTTATTTTAAATTATCTAAAAGTTGTGATATTGATTTCAGTTGACACTAAAGGTGATATGACGGAATTTTAAAAATGGTTTTTAGTACAAACATTTAACAGTCACGAACTGCCGCTATTGCTTTTTTTTTATTAATCAGTAGACAATAACATATGTAAACAACACCCAAAACGAAAAATTGAAAATTCAGCAATCTGCGATTTTATTTCATAATTTGAATTTTAATTGTATTTTAATTGTATTAGTTTTATTTACATTCCCAGTACTCTAATTACCATGCTCTCAAAACTTATAGGCTTTCAAGTTTACCGAAATTATCATCGCCCCAATTATCAACTGGGCTTACATAATGAAGGATTACTTATCATTTTAATGAATTTAAAACACTTTAATAATTAAAGTTGAATGATACACAATAATTTTAATAGTTTGTAAAAACTTCAAATGATTTATTTTTATATTATATAATTCGGAAGGAATGGTTAGAATGTGTGAATGAGACCCTAGTTAGAAGGGACATAAGAAGCCATAGAAACACGAGAGCC